>VMDR010002371.1:0-93770 GCA_007922815.1 Macrotus californicus
CGGGAGAAGTTAACCAGGCAAAGAAGGGAGAGGAAGAAGGAGAAAAAAACATTTGTTGAGCACCTGCCATGTTCTTTTGCACTATACTCTAGGGAATATTCCTCTACCCTAACTTCTAACTCATTAATTTGATTTTCAGCTGAATTATGTTAATATTAGGCTCATTTATTGAGTCTTTAAATTTGATATTTTTAGTTTCCAGGCACTATAATTTTTTATAGTACCCTATTACATTACGGGTTCAATGGCCTCTTGTCTCTAAAGAGATATTCACCTGAAAGTTTTCTGCTATTTATCTGGATGTTAGTCCTTCTGTTTGTTGCCTCTTTTCACAAGTTTAGCTGTTCCTGGTGTTTGTCCAGATTTCTACTTGAGAATCTCTGTATGGAAGTGACTATAAATTCTGTAGCCCACCTCTAGAGATTTTAGAAGACTGATGAGAAATTCCGAGAATTTACGTTCTACGTGGGGAGGTCTCCCCGTTTTCTGGGTGTTGTAGGTTACAGGAGGGCACTGCCCTAATTGTCTGGCTAGTGTCCACACTGGAAGTCTCCAGTATCAGAATTCCCACTCCAGAAAGCCATACCATATCTTTATCCTAAGATTAATAAGCATAATCTATCTTTACTTTTCTTTCCCTCTACAATCCTTGCAGCAATTTGGAATACTTCAGCTTCTCACTCCAGCCCCAACATTGACCCTTGGGAGCCAACCCCTTAATTAGTTCACTTTGCTTGGGAGAGTTTCCAGGGTTTTATCCTGGCAGAAGGTACTAGTAGCTGCCAATGTTTTCTATATAAGGGAAAGAGGAGAAGAGGCCAGGCCATGTAATGCAGAGTGCAGTGCTTGACACTTCCATTCAGGTCTCTTCTATTGCAGGTTTTTTTTGTATTTGTTGATCAACTATTTCAAGTATCTCTAGAACTATTCTTACCTCTGCAGAGCTTTTTCTCTGCTCTTGATATACTCATTAATCTGATCTCATCTGCTTTTAAGAATTCTTCAGTATTTCTGGTGTGCTGATGACATCCTTTCTTGTTTTAAACTATAACTTCAATTACATCAATTATGTATGTGGCTCACCAGCAGCCTTCCATATCCAATTGCCTATTTGACATTGCTAGTCATCTTAAAGGCACCCATAACTTAATATATTAAAAATGAAATTTATGATCTTTCCCTGAAACAAGATTTTTTTCAGTGAATGTCACCATCTTATATATCCAGTTATCCAAGACAGAAACAGGCATCACCTTTGATACTTCCATCTCCTTCATTCTTCAGTTGCCAAATTCTGTCAATTTCATTTCCTAAACTAAACTAGGAAATGTTATATGCCCACCTTTTTCCATTTCCAATGTCATCTCTTAGTACAAAGTGACATCATTTCTCCTCTAAATGACTGTAATGGCCTCCTAACTGGTCTATTTACATCTGCTTCTTTCCATACTGTACCTAAAGTGATCATATGAATCTATTTAAAAGACTTCAGTGGCTTCCTGCTGCTCCAAAGAGCTCTCACCAATAGCTCTGACACGGCCTGTAAGGCCTCTGTCTGTCCAGCCCTGCCTTATTATCGCATTTCCTTCTCTTCCTCTGTACTGCAGCCACACTGGCCTTCTTTCAGTTCACTGAACACATAATGTTCAATCCCATGTTAGGGCCTTTGCACATGCTGTTCCCGCTGCCTGGAGTGCTCTTTACTCATCTCTCTGCATAGTTGATTTCTACCCTTCTTCAGATCTCAATTAAATTGCTATTCCCTCATGGAAGCACTCCCTAATCTCTCCAACTAAAACTCAATTAGTTACACTAAAGTCAATCTCATTTTTGTAGCACTTACCCCAAGTATCATTTACTAGTCTGTTAGAGGATGAGAGCCAGAGCACAGGCTGAAGGCTTCACCTTTGAGTAGGAGGAAAACACCCCTTTCACTGATATAGGAAGATGGCAGACACACAAATGGATGTTTATGTTCCTGAAAAAGAAAACTGAGGAAGCTCACATCTGACAGTCTTACCTGATACTAGTTCACCAGATGATGAACTACTGTCAACCTGGAGATCATCAGTCACTGACTCCTATGTGAATAAGAATTAAAGATAGTACAAGTTATGAGATTGAATGTTTTTATATTATATCACAATGATTTGGTCATTTTGAAAATGAAAAACTAATGTCAACTTTGTATGTTTGCTTCATATGTATAGTAGTCTTTCAGCTTATTGATCACAGATGTAATCTGGTATTTAATATTAAATCTGAAAATCAATATTAAAAAATAATATTGTAGACATATCTAGGGAGTCAACAAAATACTAGTCAACTAACTATTGTGGGGTAACCCAGCAACCAGAAGGTAAAGGTGAGTATTTTTCTGCCTCCTTACATAGGAAGGCCTTTTACCCCTCCAAATATGAAAGCAAAATAGATCAAAAGAAAAGATTGACAGATATGTCTAAAATAGTGGAAATAAAATTAAAGGTAAGCAAATATGGAAATATTTATTTTATATATGTGTGTGTAAAAGTATAACTATCTGTAGCATCTAATAAAGTCTTTCACAAAAAAAGAATCACAAATGGCCAATGAAATGAGGTGTTAACTTCACTCACATTCAAAGAAATGGAAAATGAAAGAATATCCTACTTTCCATCTATCAAATATATATATATACTTTCAGGTAAGATGGTGCTGATTTGCCAACATGAATCAAAAAATTTAAACATGATCCACCCTGTGACCAACTGCAAAGTATGTGTCTTAGGATAACAATTTGAGGAACACACAAAAAACTTCTGTAGTAAGATATCCAACTGATAACTATAACAGCAAAATCTTGAAAACAATTTCAATCCTCCAACCACTGGAAAATAGTTATGCAAATTACAGTGTATCTATTTATAATACAAAGCATTAAGCAGACACTAAAAATCATGTTTTTGAAGACTATTTAATGTTAGAGAAATATTCAATAAGATAACTTATAAAATGAAACAAAGGCACAAAAAGAATTGAAATAAATATATAAAAATGAGAAGAAACTACTCAAGCACTTTTTTTTGAGTACTCTGAATCATCTATAAGGAACACTTAATAGTTATAATCTAGGGTAAAAGCCTTTTTAAAAAACGCTTCTTGTTGAAACTGTCCTCCCCCCAAAAAACATGTTATAGAGGAATATGTAAACTAAAACACTGGAACATAACTATCAACTTTAATGTTAAAGTCAGACGAGTCACAATTTTTAAAATTCGAGTTTCGAGTTTCTTCAAAATACTGCTAGCCATCTTTAAAATATTGAAAAGAGTCCATATTAAATACAGTAGATCAAGTAGTTAGATAACATTCTAATGGTAATGAATCCTCTGTTTCTTGTTGTTAATAGAAAGTCAAAGGGGATAACATGAAAATGGCTTTAAAATGTTTAAGGGCCTCCATTAGAAACATAAGAAACATTAAAAATGTTTTATATCTGTGACACAGAAAATTAGCCAGTGACAGCCCTGGCTGGTGTGGCTCAGTGGACTGAGTGCCAGCCTGCAAACCAAAGGGTCGCCAGTTGGATTCCCACTCAGAGACTATGCCTGGGTTGCAGGCCAGGTCCCCAGTAGGGGGTGCTGTGTGAGAGGCAACCACACACTGATGTTTCTCTCCCTCTCTCTATAAATAAATAAACAAAAAAACAAATAAATAAAATTTTTATTAAGAAAAAAAGAGAACATTTCTTTGAAAAAAAAAAATTAACCAGCGACAGACTTTTCTCAAATTTTTGTCAAGGGGGGAAAAAAAAACAAAACAACGTAAATGCAAGGGAAAGAAAAAACGAAAATGCCTGGCTATGAAATCTACCAGCCTCAGAAATGCAAGGCCCCGTCTGAGACACAGCATCAATATCCATGAAAACATTAGGAAGCTATTTCGCCTCCGCTCGGCAAATACCACAGAATACTCCATCTGGAAGCACGCGAGGTACCGCCGGCCCGTCCGCCAAGCGCATCCGAGGATCGTAGGAGAGACATACATACGCTCCGTGGCGCCACCTTCTCGCCCTGCGTCTCTTCTTCACGAGCGCTGCTTCCTCGCAGGCCTTTCTCTCCTGCCCCGCCCAACTGCGAGCTAAGGGACAAACACACAATTAGTGGGCACAGTCTGGACTTGGTTCCACGCGTCTGTTCACCGTGCACACAGCTCGGAGCCTGCACGGCTCTTTGGGGGACATCGGGCGAAAGGAAGGCGCGGCGTGGGTGCGTTGGACCCACACCCAACTGACGCCGCGAAGGCTTTCCTGGGTGTTTTGTTTAACTCACTGGCTCGTTGGCGAGATTTTTTTAAAAAATCATTTATGTTTTGAGTCAACTGTCCGGGTCTCTGTTCCGAGAAGAGCGAAACGCGAGTTTCTCTCTACTGTTTTCTTGGCTGAGTCTCAGAATGAGGGCCCCTGGCCGTGGGGACACGGGCACTGAAGGTTTGGGGAGGAGGCCGGAGGCGCGGGCCGACCCTCGAGGCTACGCACCTGCGCCGCCCGGAGCCGCCGCGGCCCGGCCCCGTGCGCTCGGCCTTCTCCGCGATCTTCCGCAAGCCGTGCGCTGTCCCATTTCCTCTCAGGCCTGAAGGAGGGAGGCGCGGTTCAGGCAAACGCCTCGGAGGCCAGGCATCTGGCTGCGGGGCTCCCCGGGCCCCGGGCACCCCCCACCCCGCCGCCTCGCCCTCGCACCGCAGGCAGGCCAGCCCCGCCAAGCTTACGGTGCGCGGGGAGCCTTCGGCCCGGGCCTGCGGGGACCTCCGCCGCCGCGGACGCGCCGAGGTCTGGCGTCGGGGTCAGGTTGAGCCTCTGGCCGACCCTCTTCTTGCGGGTATAGACCCGTAGCGGCCACATTGCCCGCCACTCCCAGGCCTCAGAGGCCACTTGGCCGACGGCCTGCCTCGTTGCCTTCCTGAGGACCTGAGCCACCGTCTGACGGAGTCAACGTCCAGGGCGGCCTGAGTGAGGAGTCGACGGGGAGGAGCAGGGAGGAGAGCACAAGGCCAGCAGCACCCACCCCGGGCCGAGCTGCAGCCGCCCGCCTGACTCCCGCCTTTCCACCGGGGCCGCGCTGAGGCTTCTGGGAAGACGGAGGAAGATGGCGGCCGCCGCGCCTTCCAAGAGGCTCAGGGCCCGGGTATTTGATGGTGGCGTGCGTGGCTGTGAGCCCCTTGCTTCATGCTGACAGAAAGTTTGCAGAAAGAAGCCTTTTTCTTCCTGCAGGAGTTTGTGCCCTGTGCTACCCATGCCTTGGCTGCTGCCCTTACTCAGGCCTCGGTAACGGAGTTTTAGATCTCTGAGCAAAGGGGTACCCTGACTCACTGCAGGAAGGTCAGAGAGGAACGAAAGCACTTAAAGCGACAGGAAGTGTCCTCTTGAACAATCAACTTCAGTCAGCTGGGGGGCTATGGTACTTGAGAGTCTATCCAAGCACTTGAAAAGCTTGCATTCCAGAAATTTCTTTTCAAGGACAAGCAGAATCCCTTAGCCCCTGACCAGGAGCCTCCTGGACATCTGGCAGCCTTGTGTCAAGGTGGAGAGTTCCACAGGGGCACCTGTGCTTGTGCCCTGGGGCTCAGTTCTTTTGCTCAGCTCAACTGGGACACAGGAACGACCTCCCTCTCTCTCTATACACCCACACTGACCCATCTGGCTGCATGTGATAAGCATATTGTGCACGTAATAACCATCTTTTTTTTAAAAAAAAAATGACATTTCACAAGATTAAAAATGGCATTTATAGAGACGAAATTACAAAATCTCAGACTTTTCTGTGATGCTCCAATATTGTGTGTTTGACTATAAACACATATATAGGCACTATATTTTTATATTTCAAATCTCATAGTCATTTATGATCATTGATTTCATATATAATTAATCCATTAAAACTTAACTTTGTAAAGAACAGAGGGTAGCCGTTCTTACCTGATTAGATGCAGTGCTTTGAGTCACTGAATCAATGCTTACTGAACTCCTTATTCTGTGTTAGGCATTGTGGTAGGTCCTGGGGATAGAGGTGAATTAGAAATGGCCCTTCAGTCAAGGAGGATCTCACAGTTTTGTTGTAGTACAAAGCAGTGATCATATTTCAATTTCTTTAGTCACATCCATAATATGCTGACAGTCAATCTCTAGTTTATAAGCCAAGTCTTCAGGCTCCCTCCCCTCTCTCCCTTTCTGAAATGACCTTTGGGAGGTCTGGGTCCTGTGATGCCCTAGGCCTAGAAATGGAAGAAACACTGAAAGAGACAAACAGCTTAAAGCAGAGTCTGACCTGCCCTTTGGTGGTCCTATTCCCTAGAACTCTTTCTGACTGTACGGAATCATTCACTGAAGTGCCATCAAGTACAGATTTAAGGGAGTTCGTGGATAGGGTTTCAAACCTGGAAGTAACATTTGGTATGAGTTCTTGAGCCAAAAAGGTCCTCAGAGATTACCTAGTTGCCCCCTCCTTATGTAGGTGAAGAAACCACAATCTGAGAAGGCTTTTTATAACAGATGGTTGGTATAGGAGACACAGATCTTCTGGCACTTGGCAAGTGTGCCTGTCATGCTCCCATTTCTCCTAACACATGGCTGGGAAAGGGATGAGGGAGCAAGGAAAGGAGCTTGAAGTCCTTGGTAGCAAGGGAAGGGGGAGGAACTACAGATAGACTTGGTCTGTTTAAAACTTCACCTAGAGCCCTGGCTGGTGTGGCTCAGTGGGTTGAGTGCTGGCCTGCAGACCAAAAGATCGCCAGTTTCATTCCCAGTCAGGGCACATGTCTGGGTTGCAGGCCAGCTCCCCAGTGGGGGCACGTGAAAGTCAACCACACATTGCTATTTCTCTCCCTCTTTTTCTCCATCCCTTCCCCTCTCTCTAAAAAAAAAAAATCTTAACAAACAAACAAACTTCACCTAGCGCCAGCCTATACAAGGGGAAAGAAATGAGTCCCCTACAAAGGGGTGAGGTAGGGCAGAGAGACAGCTCTGTCATCTCTCTATATGTCCCCTCACTCCAACCCTAAATACACAAATGTCAGTACAAATATTCAGTCCTGAGTGTTTTATTGAACTTCCATTTCCCTGTTGTGCTGTTCCCATATCTAGCTTCAGAATTCTAGATTCAGAATGCTATCAGTGTTTCATTTCAGTCACGTGACAGGTTTGATTAAGCTTGGGACAGTCATGGAGATGCTAACTTCCATGAGAAACAAATTCCAAATTTTGAAGAGATTTCTGAAGAAAGCTTTTTGGACAACAGCCAGTTTGTGGGTTTAGGATTCCCTGCAGCCCAGAGAAAATCCTTATGAATACTGTTTTGAGTTTTGTTTTCCTTTTTTTGGAGTGACCCATTGAGCAGCTTCAATTGTGGTGCCATCCACAGGTCCAACTGAAAACCACTTTATTTATGCTTAGCTGTTCAGAAGAGAAAAAGTCAGTGACAGATGGAAAGCACCTTCAGCCATGGCAATCGTAATGCTATGCAACATATGAAAAAAAAGGCAAGGAGATTTCCATTCGATAGACTTTTCTTGAGCATCCACGATGGGCCAGACCTGCACTGGGGCTACAGCCGCAAGCAACTCACAGTCGGAGTCGGAGTGAGGCAAAGGGACAATCAACCAGTCAATCATGTGGACTTCTCAGAGAAAACGCTTGGGCTGAGTTTTAAGAGATGAATGGTAGGAGTTAGGATTGAAGGAAAGGGCATTCTACAAAAAGGGGACTGTACATGCCACACGGAGGCACAGGAAAACGTGATGCTTATAGGACACTACATAAAGAAGTTGGTATGATTAGAGCCAAGGCTCCATGGGGGAAGGGCAGGAGAAGTACTGGGCCTTGTGTGCTGAACTGGGGAGTCTGAACTTTATCCTGGAAACTATGGGAAGTCATCGAAGGAATATTAAACAGGAGAGTGGCGTGACTAGATTTTCAATTTAAAAAGGTCGCCCTGACTGAAGTGTGGGTGGTGAAATTTGAGGACGCTGGGTTGGGAACAGAAGATTAATTAAGAAAGCACCATAATAGCCCTGGCCAGGTGGCTTGGTTGGAGTGTTGGAGCATTATCCCATACACCAAAAAGTTTGCGAGTTTGATTTCTAGTCAGTACACGTACCCAGGTTGTGGATTTAATCCCTGGGGTGTGAATTGGAAGCCACCAATTGCTGTTTCTCTCCCTTCCCTTTCCTCTCTCTCTAAAATCAATATATCATCACTTCTGGGCCTTTGGGCTAAGATCAAGTCTAAAATCAATATATCCTCGGGTGAGGATTTAAAAAACAAAGCACTCTAGCCAGAAAAAGGATGAGAGGGGAGCCAGTTACACTAAAAGGTGTGAGAATAGAAAGGAGCGGAGGCTAGTAAATATAGAGAAGGCAGAACGTACCATTTTAAGAAAGTGTACCTGTTAACTTGTATGCAGGTAAAAGACATTATGGAAATACTGTTTACAGGCTATGATGATAGAAAATTTAAATAGTTATTTGTTCTTTTTTTCCTCGCCAGGGATATATTTACTGATTTTAGGGAGAGAGGGAGAGAGAAACCCTGACCAGGGACAGAACCCAAAACCTGGGTATACGCCCTGACTGGGAATGGAACCAGCGACCTTTTTGTGTATGGGACGATGCTCCAACCAACTGAACCACCCAGCCAGGGCTGTTTTCATTCATTCACTCATTCATTCATTCATTCATTCATTTATGGTTCTGAAACTCAGGAGTGAACCATATTTGTTCTTTTAAAAGTATAAAAGTGATTTAAATCCAGGACACATTTGGTAATAGCAAATGTGCAA
This sequence comes from Macrotus californicus, assembly GCA_007922815.1. Classification (NCBI taxonomy): domain Eukaryota; kingdom Metazoa; phylum Chordata; class Mammalia; order Chiroptera; family Phyllostomidae; genus Macrotus; species Macrotus californicus. The sequence continues at coordinate 8,811 of VMDR010002371.1, forward strand.
AGCAGAGAGCCTCTTGGGGGACTGGACCCTTATAGAGGAAGCAGAGTATGTAGACTAGTGACACAGCTTTATGCCACGTTTACCGTAAGCACTATGATTGCTGATTACTAAATATACTAACATCACAGGATTATGTGATATAAACATAAAATAGTAATTATAAGCAACTTTGAGAAACAAAAAAATCTTTATTTTTTACAAAAGTTTTCATAAATGCATCTTATATTTGATATGCATGCTATTATAACAAAGCAACTAAAATATAGTTGTTACTTTTATGCATATTTAAAAAGTAATATTTTAATCTCCTTTTAAAAAATTGAAAGTTGAATAAGCAAGTCTTCAAAAAATATCCATTTCCCCCCATGCACTTGTTGCAATGACTTAATAAGGAAAATTAAAATAACCAGTCAAATGAATGTTAAAAAGCCACTGTCACCTCATGAAAACCTTTTAGCTTGGAACGAGGTTCAGAAATGCTTGTATTTCAGGTATTTATCGGTATCCTCTGGGTGATAACCAGGCTTCTCATCTGGGGCTTTGTCCTCACTTGAATGCTAACCCCATTCTCACTGCAGTTAATTGTAGATTCACAGAAAGGACTGTGCAGGATACTTAGAGTAAATTCAGACTACGGGGATCATTTTGTCTTTTCCTGTATGTGCTTCCTTAAAATAAAAACAGGCAAGAAAATGTAGCAATGTAGCTCAACATATAGTTTATCAATTTTATGTATGATTATTCATTCTTTTTTCCTGAGATAATTAAGCAAGTTTGTAAGTAGTAGTCTGTTTTCATGCAAAAATACATTTTTCCATTCTTTACATTCATTTCATAGTATTTTGTATTCTAAATAACTTGATCACATTTGTGCTTTATACATTTGGAAAATAAAGAATAATTCACTTTCTTTATGCAGAAAAATAAGATTATTGATTCTTCAGTGGGTAATACAATCAAGTTAAGTGCCAATTTCGAGTAGCTAAAACATCACCTGACTATAAAAATAACATTTTTTTCTCATGCTTGCAGTTTTCCCTAAATTAGGAATGAAAGACTGACTTGCTCATGTGAGGGAGACATGGTGTGTCCATTCCTTGGACTCCTGAGTTCATGAGTTCCTAATAGTTGGAGTAAGGCCTACACACCACACCTGGCCAGAGTTTCCTCTCTCACCTGGGGGGAATCACAGTATAATATAGAGATGTCTTTTACAGCAAAACGAAAAGGCGTATATTCTATTTTATAATATACACAAGATTAGCTTGTAAAATGTGAAAATTACTAACATGTTTGAATGAGAAAGAGGTAAAAGGCCAAATGTTTAAGAATATGTTTATGCTTAAGGAATTGATCTTGGTTATACCTCTAGACTTAAATTGGATCTGACCTTCACTATGAAGGTGAATGTCTTAAGCACATAGCCTTTTTCTATATTCATTAAAGAGAAACAAAAACTTTTTTCCCCTAAATAAAGTTGGAAAATCTGAAGCAAAAAGGATTTTTCCATTAATGCATATTGTTTCATTCCTCCTCTATTAAAAAATTCAGTGAAGCTAAACAGAGGAATAGATAAATGTACTTGCAATATATTTAGGGCCCACTGTTCACTTTTCTCAGCACCGTCTGCAGTAACTGATTTATTGGCCCACGTGTGATGATTTCACCCAGATCAGGAAGGCTGGTGGAAACAAAGATCTTTAAAATAAGAAGGAGAAATCTCAAGGTGTCCATAATCAACCTTATCTAACCTCTATGAGGTATAAACAGAATCAAAATATGTTTTATTCATTTGTTTATATGACATTGTCAAAATCCTTTCAGAAACAAAACCTCTTTTGTTTCCCAAGTTTCACCTTCTTCAAGATGTGAAGTTATTTGCCTTTAAAATAGTATGAATATCCAATTCAGATAATGATTTTCCCTTTTAATTAGTCAAATATATATTAAATATAAAAATGTCATGTTATAGAGATGTGGCCTTAGACATTTTCTAGTATTTGTTTATTCAGAAATGCCTTTAAATTAATGTGCATAGAACTAGCTCATTTACGAAAAGTCAAATTTGTAAGTGCAAGGCAAGCAGTGGGTCTGCAAAGAGAACATTGCAAAGCAATGTACATAAAAAACTGGGGAAATACATCCAATGGGGCTGTGGTTCACTTTTGCCAAGACTGACGTGTCCAGAAGGGCTGTGTGATTATGCAGCTTTTAACTCAGTCTGGGTTTGCTCCGGGGGAAGGGGCTTCTGGACTGTGAACACTGCCTCCATTTCTGCTTTCCGAGTCCAGTCTCTGCATAAAACACTTTCCAAGGGAGGTTTCCTTCTGCAGGTGGACAGTCTGTAGCTTGGACCTTAACTGCTATTCACGCCGGGCTTTAATTACATGAAATTGTTGACAACCAGGTGCCAGAAGTGTCTAAATACATAATGTGAGGGGTTTTTGTGGTGGAGCTTAGAAGCACTTAAAGATTTTATGAATGAAATTATACCCCGAGGAGATATTTATATTCTTCAAAATCGTTGTGGAAAATTACTTTCTTTGGAAATAACATTCCTTCCTCCCTACGTCGTGCCTTGATAGTCTTGCTGAAAGAAAGTAAAATGGTTCAGACTTAGGGCCATTGGGGTTTCCCAGGCCTGGCACAGACATGTTGAGAATGGAAGACTGGACTAGCCCAGCCAGTAAGTAAGTACTTTAACTGCTGCCCACCCTGGGAAACAATTCTGGGTTTCTTTTCCCAAGTCTTCTCCAAAGATCCATTCATTTTACACTCAACAGGCAGCTTTTAGAATTCATGGGGTAAGAAGTCCAAGAATACACCCATACTATTCTTGAAGTAGTTACACATTACATTTTTTTCTAGGTTAGTTACTGAATATTTAATACTCTTATGAGAAAATGTATTGAAAGATTGTCGTATCATGTTATGTAAATATAACATTTGTTTTAAGAATATCTGAATTTGCATTTTTCATGAATCAAAGTAAAATTAGAAAGTTTTTTTCACATCAACAAGGAGTGTCAAGTTCGAAGAATCTGAAACCGTGTAGAATGCGAGTTACCGTGTTTCGTGTAGCGTGATTCTGTACAGTTTTAACTGTTAGGTCTGATTTAATTGTGATTTTGACAATCAGTTATTGAATGAGGTAGTCCACACTGCCTAGATACTTGCTCTATCCGGTCACTATTCCACAAGGAATTAAGTACAATATATCAGTTATGTTTTTCCTTTATGTTTAATAGGAGTGCTGAGAACATTGAGCGTATATTTAGTGGTACACAGTTCTTGAGAAAAGCCTTGATTTTTACATTACCATTTGCAATACTTTTAGCAGCTTGCTACAATATCATTTTAATAAAAATAAAGTGTACTCGGTGATGGTAGAGAAAATATTGTTAAAGATCTCTCAGGACAAGAAAAGGCTCAGTCATAAGGTCACGTGCTTGTTCGTTTTCGGCTGCATCATTCTGCCTCGTTACTTTCAAGAATAACTATAGTATTGCTACGCAGCCCATTGTACGGAGCAGAACTTCCCTTGAACTTCACATGGAGATGGAGTAAAGCTCTTCTATTTGTTTTTTGAAGTACTCTCTCAGCTCGGATCTCTTAGCCTTTAGTGTTGGTGTTAGCAAGCCGTTTTGAACTGAGAACATGTCACAATGGACGTGAATGGCTTTTACCTAAAAACCAAATGCAGAATACATCTTTATCAGGAATATAACACAGCATTCATAGCGTACATGATAAAAACAAACAGGCATATGGGGATACATCGATATGTAAAAACACTGTGCCTATTTAGAAGTCAAAATGACGTTTACGACGTTTCAGCCCACTTGACATGCCGGAAAGCTGCCTTCTTCACCTTCCTACCCCTTCGTTGCCAGTCAGCAGAAGTCAATGGGTTGCTTACTCTGTGCCGGGCACTGGTGGCACAGAGAGGAGTCCCGAGTGGCCCTGCCTGCAGGCAGTGCCCAGTCCCATCTGGCAGAGCAGACACACTGGGCAGTCATCAGACAACCTGCTCTGCGCAGGAGGGAGGCGCCTTACCCCTTAAGGCAGGGAGAGGGAGGGGCTGTTGGCTCAGCCCTCCCAAATCCGTGAGTGTCCAGGAGTGAGTGAATTAGCCAGCAAAGTGGGAGAGGCGGGTGGGGAAGGACTTTCTAGGCAGAGGCACCCCCAGGAACAAAGCTGTGGAGGTGAGAAATGGCTGAGTGTGAGAAAGGAAACCCAATGGTTTCTTGTAGTTACACAAAGTAGGAGGGAAAGCAGGTGAGAGATGAAGCTGCAGTCGTGGATGGGACAGCTTATGGAGGTGCTCAAACTTGGTGCTGATGACAATGGGGAGGGTCTGAGGGGTTTTATATGGGGCAGTGACATGGCCAAATACACATTTTAGAAAGGTATCTCGGAGAGAAATGTGAAAATGGTTTTTAAGAACGTTAAGATTAGGTGCAGGGAACCCAACGGAAAGGATCTGGCCAATCCATGGGGGGAACGATAAGGGCCTACACTCAGAGCAGTGGCAGAGATAAGTAAGCAGTTCTAAAAACAATTCAGAGATAAATGGGCAAAATGTAGTAAAGAGGGAGACAGCCCTGAGGACTCCCAGGTTTCCGGCTTGGATGGCTGTGTGGAGGATGGTACCACTTGTAGGAAGGATATAAAGTCTGGGGAAGACATGATGACTCCATGGAATTGTCTCACCTCTATTGGAAAGAGGTGCGGAGGGATTAGACTTGGTGTTCACAATGTCTGTTTCCGGGGACGCATCCCAGGTAAACACCACCTCTCTGCAAGGCTGACTGTGTGGCCAGAGGGGTAGAGGAACTGATCTAGGAGGGCCTATGTGGGCTCCTCCCATGGGGGCTCCAGCAGAAAAGGTCACTGTCAGTTTTATGCGTATGTTACAATCTGGGCTTGAGCTGAATCCTGGAATGTCACTATCTCTAAGAAATTGTATCCTGACTGACAATTAGGTTTGAATTCCATGCTTTTGTTAAGATAATAGATCCAGATCATTAAGTGGCAAACAAGGTTATGAATTTATAATAGAGACTTTAAAAAAATCAATTCAAAATATATTTGTTAAATACACATGCACATTCATACTGTTGTTTTGTATGACTGACACTGAGAACTTCTGTGTGTCAGGTATTGTGTTAGGCACTACAGAGACAAAGAAAACCAAGACACGCTCCCTGCCCATGTGGAGCTTGCCATCTACTGAGAGATGCTGCAGCATGAGCCTGTGACGATGGGGATGGGCACAGAGAGGGTCACCTTCCGCAGGCAGAGTGAGTTGCTTTCCCCGGACCTACTCCCTTCTCCTCCCATGCTAATCAAATCCTGACTTGATTTGGGGCCAAAACAGTCTATGTCAATCATGACAATTCTTTCCCCTGATTTCCCAGCCTCCTTTGCGCGTAGGGGCTATGAAATCCATGAAATCCATTTGTGGCTAATGAGAAGGGAAAATTTAGCTTTCCTAATGAAAGGTTCAAAGATAGACATCTCCACCCACTCTCCTTTTTTCCTTCCTTGAATATGAACAATGTCCAAAGTTGTAGCAGCCGCCTTGTGACCCTTAGGTGATAAGCCAACACACTAAAAATGGAGAGTAGAAAGACCAGCACAGCCTAAGTCTTTGAAGGCCTGGACAGCTTATCTTTGGGGTTCTTAGTGAGAGAAAAAAGAAAACACAAAAACATACCCTATGTGTTTAAGACACTGTGGGTTTGCTCTTAGAGCTGAATGCATTTCTGATCTAGCACCTAACCCAGGCTTGGGCAGCGTTCATTGAAAAGGGACGCCCAAGGTGAACCCTGAAGGATCGGTGGGCTTTGGCCAGATGAAGAGTGCAAGGGGAAGGATAGTGGTTGCTGCCATACGGCCTGAGGAGAGGACGGTACCCCAGGCAGAGGCAACATGTGCCAAAGCACGTCTGAGGCATTGCAAGTGTAGGCTGAAACACAGAGTTCACACGAAGAGGAAAGAGATGAGGCTGGAGGGATAGACCAAATTACGAAGGACGAATAAGCTAAGGTAGGGGGTTTGGAAGTACTTTTTAAAATAATCTTTAAGCAGGGAGAGGCAGAACCAGAATGGCTGTTTAGATTGATTAATCCATTATGAATGGACTGAAGTGAGGTAAAAGTGGACGCTGCAAGACTAGCCGAGAGTCAAGACTGATGGTAATTTGGGCTAAAAAGTTGGCTGTGGAGACAGAAATCGATTCAGGGGTAGAAAGGATATGACTTACAATTGGCTTGGTTAAGTGGTAAAGAAAGAGAGATAGCAATGGTTCTAGGTTTCTGCTTGAGCAGAAAAACTAGAGCAGGAGCAGAAAGATTCTTTGGAGGTAGTAAGATCAAGTATTCATGTAAAATATGAAATGCTTCTGAGACACCAAGTAGTCTTTGGACATTGGATGTATAAATATTAGTGTGTGGGACAGAGCTATAACCTAGGCTTGAGACAGAGAAGAAGTGACCTGAGAAGTGGAAAGAACTGGAATGTGGGTGACAGAAGCCAGGAGGACCAGAGAGAGAGGTTGCTGCGTCAGCTGCTGCTGTCACAGGAGAACTTTTAATGAAATCAATGGAGAAGCAGTGGAGACTTCTGGTCAAGACAGCAGCATAAGCAGACATGGCTCACCTCTTTGCAAAACCAGATCAAAATGACAACTAAAATACAGAGCAACCATCACTCAGAACTGTCAGCAATCGATTTGAATAGAAGTCTGACAACTACGGAATTAAAGGAACCACATCCATCCAGGCTGGTAGGAGAGGCACACACGAGGAACGGGCTGGTCCCACACCCACATGTGGTAGATAAAATTCAGGAGGAATATTTCAAGAGCAAGGAGTCTCAGTCGCACACCACGGCCCCCAGCCCAGAGTTCCAGTGCCAGGAAGATGAGTCCCCACAACTTTTGGCTCCAACAACCAACGGAGATTGAGCTGGTGGAAGAAACTTCTGGAGCCCCATGCAGTTCCTCTTAAAGAACCCACACGTGGACTTACCTACTCAGACTCACTTCCTCTGAGTCCAGCACCAGGGTAGCAGCTTGAAAGGCACCAGTGGCATGTTGGGAGAAACTGAAGTGTCTGGCATCAAGGCAAGCAGAGGCCATTGTCCCTTCTCTAAACCCTCCACCCACAAGGCCACAGAGCCGGCAAACTGGTGCCATATCTTAGACTCCATCAACCAGGCTAACACTCTTTGATCCACCATAAAGATCCCTAGAAATCTGCCCCACCTGACTGATGGGCCCACCCGAGCCGCTTTTCCATATGAATGGCTGATCTTGGCTCCTGTTTTACAACTTCCTAAATCCTTTCAAACAAGCAACAGCTGGCCTCAGTGAGCCCCAGGCCCGGCACTAGCAGCATCCACCCTAGATTCACAACTTAGCTTTGCCTGGGAATCTCCAAGCCAAGCACAAGCAGCAGCCACCTCAGATTGCTTTATAGTTCAGTCAGGATGGCCCCAGGCAAAACACAGGTGGGGGTTGACCTTGGCTTGCACCACCCGGAAAACCCCAGGGCCAGCACATCCACTGGACAGCTACCAACTAAGTTGGAGCAGCACCACCCTGCTCCTGCACAGCTGATGATCCATGGAAGGCAGAGGCTGGTGGTGAGTGGTCATAGCCAGTCCTTATAGCAGACTGTCATTGATCTCATTGATCTGTGAAGAGCAACCAAGGCTAAGCTACAAGAGGAGGGTGTACTCAGCCCACACAAAAGCGCACCTCAAGTATCCAGCTTGGGTGATAGGGGAGGCTGTGCCACTGGACCCTACAGGACACCTACTACATAAGGCCACACTACCAAGACACGGAGTCAAAGCAGTTCTACCTAATACACAGAAACAAAACACAGGGAGGCTGCCAAAATGAGGAGAAAAAGAAACATGGCTCAAATAAAATAACAGATCAAAACTCCATAAAAAGAGCTAAACAAAATGGAGATAAGCAATCTATCAGATGCAGAGTTCAAAGCAATGATTATAAGGATGCTCAAGGAACTCAGTGAGAACCTCAGCAGCATAAAAAAGATCCAGCCAGAAACAAAACAATTGTAACACAGAACAATTTACAGGGAAATAACAGCAGAGTGGATGAAGCTGAGAATCAAATCAATGATTTGGAACATAAGCGAAAAACCACCAATCAGAATAACGAGAAGAAAAAAGAATCCAAAAAAAATGAGCATAGTGTAAGCAGCCTCTAGGACAACTTCAAGAGGTCCAACATTCACATCATAGGGGTGCTAGAAGGAGAAGAGAAAGAGTAAGAAATTGGACATCTATTTTAAAAATAAGAAAGAAAACTTCCTTAATTTGGTGAAGGAAACTGACATGCAAGTGCAGGAACCACAGAGTCCCAATTATGATGGATGCAAAGAGGCTCACCCCAAGACACATCATTATTAAAATGCCAAAGGTTAAAGATAAAGAGAGAATCTTAAATGCAGAAAGAGAAAAGAAGTTAGTTACCTACACTATAGTTCCCATAAGACTGTCAGCTGATTTCTCAAAAGAAACTTTGCAGGCTAGAAGGGATTGGCAAGACATATTCAAAGTCATGAAAAGCAGGGACCTACAGCCAAGATTGCTGTACCCAGCAAAGCTATCATTTAGAACTGAAGGGCACATAAAGAGCTTCCCAAACAAGAAAAAACTAAGGAAGTTCATCATCACCAAACCATTATTGTATGAAATGTTAAAGGGACTTATTTAAGAAGAAGATCAAAACTATGAACAATAAAATGGCAAAAACACATATCTATCAACAATTGAATCTAAAAAACAAAGTAAAAAAAACAAGAAGAACAGAGACAGAATCATGGATATGGAGAGAATTTTGATGGTTGCCAGATGGGAGAGGCATGTGGGAGAGAATGGGTGAAGAGGTGAGGGGATGAAGAAGCACAAATAGGTAGCTACAGAACAGCCCTGGGGATGTCAAGTACAGTGTCGGAAATGCAGTAGTCAAAGAACTTACTACACACATGACCCATGGACAAGAACAATAGTGTGGGGACTGCCTGAGGGAGTGGGGGTGCTGGGTGGAGGGGGGCAAAGAGGAACAAATCAGGACAACTGTAATAGCCTAATCAATAAATAAAATATACTTAAAGAATAAAAAAATCAATGGACATGACTGGAAATGACTTACTTAAAAAACCAATGTACATTCTACCTCATACCCAGCAGGAGGGCTATCATCCAAAAACCAGAGAATAAAAAGTGAAGACATAGAGAAATTGGAACCCTTATACATTGTTGGAGGGAATGTAAAATGGTGCAGTGCAGCCACAGTGGAAAACAGTAAGGCATTTCCTCAAAAAGTTAAAAATAGAAATACCATATGACCCAGTAATCCACTTCTCGCTATATCCCATAAGCGGAATTGAAAGCAGGGTTTCCAAAAGATCATTCTACAGCCATGTTCACAGTGGCATTATTCACAATAGCTAAAACGGGGAAGCAATCCAAATGTCCATCAGTGAATGAATGGATAAGCAGTATGTGTTACATACATACATGGAACATTATTCACGTTAAAAAGGAGGGAAATATGAGCATATGCTATGATATGGATGGACCTTGAGGACACAGAGTGGAGTGAAGTAAGCCAGTCACAGAAAGACAAACACTGATTCCACTCAGATGAGGTGCTCAGAGCAGTCCGAGTCACAGAGGCAGAGAGCGCAGTGGGGCTGCCAGGGCCAGGGGAGGGCGGCAAGGAGTTGGGTGTGGTTGGGTACCAGCACCAGAGAGTCAGTTTTACGAGCTGATAGGAGTTACGGAGACAGACGGTGGTGACGGTTGTACAGTATTATGAATGCATCCAGCACCACTCAGGGGCACGCTTACAAGGGGTTAAGACAATAGATTTTATCTTACGTGCGTTTTACTACAGCAAAAAAAAATTGGAAAACACACAATGTATGCAAATAGCTGTGAAAATTCAGAATGTCATTGACGGTTTTCAAAATCTCTGATGCTCGTAGTCTAGTGCCCTGGCAGGTGGGTGTTCTGATGTCAAAGAATTCTTTGCTCAGAAAACTCCCCATTACATTCACCAATTTTTTCAGATCAAAAACTCAATATACAAAGAACACCTCTAATACAGCTGTACTTCCAACTTCTTAAAAAGCTTTAATTTTTAACAAATTCTGGCTTTTTTTTTTACCTATGCTTGTAATTTAAAAATGTGAAAATTTTGAAATGACCACAGCATTAATAAATCAGATTCATCTTTGTCTCTTAGAAACCTGTTCAGATGGAGGATTCACTTTTTACAAAAAGAATATCATTTTAAGAGTTTCATGTGGAGAGAAGGAAACTGAAGGCAAAAATGAAAGGTGGCCTTACAGGCAGCTGCCTCAAGTTCACACGGTAAAATAATTTCTTTTTGTATTCCAATATAAGGAGCTGTAAATCTAGGCTAAAAGGGGTTATTATCAAATGTTTCAAAATGAGTTAAGGTTCAGAGAAGCAAGGTGTTGATAGGGAATAGGGCTGCTGTTTCCTGTTCTCTCTGGAACAGACTTTTCCTGATTTGTTTTTATCAAACACGAACCATCCTGGGGGACCGCAAATTCATTGGAAGCAGGTCCCAAGAGAGTCATTTTCAGACTATACTGCACTGAGAACTAGGGGTTCGGAAGAGGCGACTGCTGGGGGTGGTGTGGAGGCGGGGCAGGGGCAGAGGCATGTGGAGCGGTGGGGAGGGGTGAAGTGAGGGTGGCTGGCTGGGAGGAGCAGGGGAGAGAGGCCAGAGCCCCCGGAACAACGCGGCTCATAGACTTTGCATGCACTTCACTTTCTGTAAGACGCCATGTAAGTTCTGCTACCTGAACAAGTCCGGGGATCACCGTTTGGCAACAAAACTAGTGAACCTGAAGAAAACACGCACACAATTTAAATCAAACTTAGTCCTACATGCAGCACTTTAGCTCCATAACCCGTGTCCACTGGCATGAAAGGAAAAACTGAAAAACTGACAGTGCCAATGTCCTCAACCTTTAAAAAGTGCTCTTCTTTTTTTCTTTCTTCTTTTCAATACTTTTTACTGTTGTTCAAGTACAGTTGTCTCCATTTCACCCCACCATGACCCCCCATCCCCACCTCCCACCCTCGAACCTACCCCCTTTGGCTTTGGCCACGTGTCCTTCATACATGTTCCTTGATGGCCCTTCCCGTTTTCCCCCATTGTCCCTCTCTCCCCTCCTCTCTGGTTACTGTCTGATAGAAAGAAACAGTATCACATGAAGACTTTATGCGATCACATAAGACTTTATGTGATACTGTTTCTATCAGCTAACCACCTCCTTTTGTGAGTGAAATTAATTATATAATTTCAGAAGGAGATGCAAATGCCAAGATGTAACTTCCACAGTGTCCCGGCAGCCTGGCTCCAGCTGCTCTGCCTCCCTAGCAGCAGGTGGAGAACACTGTGTAACCGAGACAAGAATCTGAGTTCAGCACAGGCAGGGCGGTGAGCAGCTTTGAAAATCCAGGAGTGACCGGCGGAAGCTAAGAGCAGTGCAGTTCAGGGGAGATGGATTTCAGAGGAGAGCTCCATGACGCTATTTAGATGGTAAGTAGAAGGTAAAAGAAAACATTATGATTTTAAGGAGAAAGGATGGCTTCTACAGGTAGATTCTGAATATCCATCAAACCCGCTGCCTGCAGCAAGCTAAAGGGACGACGGGGCATCTGCAGTTCAAGCTGACTCTACAAAGAGGCTCTGTGTGAGTGTCAGCAAGCAGCACGGCGCTCAGCCCTCAGCACCTTGGGGAGTAATGAGAGGGGCACCCCGGCTCCAGTCCGACCCACCGCCCCGGGTCTCTGTAAATTCTCCCCTGAAAACACTATACAAACTGTTCTAGCAACTAAGAGCCTAGGAAGTAAGCGGGAGAAAGATGGGTCAAACCAGTGGTCTAGCACTGCCTTAACGGAGGGTCACAAACCTGTAGTTTTTAAGGAAGTGAACCAACGGTAAAACCAATTTTCATTTTCTATAAATAATTACATATTTTTGAGCACAACTAAACTGTCAAGTGTGAAAAAAGGAATGAGAATAAGATTCCTTTATGCCTAAGACAACATGAAACTCAGTTTCCAATGTGGAATAAGCGAATGTGCTGAGGAAAGAAAGGAGACGCTGTCAGCCTTCGTTCTGAAACTGCACTCTTGCCACTGAAAAGTGGATCTGCAGGCTTTTTAAAACGTAGAAGTCATGTAACATTCAAATATTGTATTGGAATAAAATACCTGAGAAGTGTCAATTTAGGCCAACTCATTGGAGCACAGAACTTTTCTTAGTTTTGGAGAAACGCTGTATTTAAATTTTTTCAATGGTATTACTCAATGAAATACTTTTAACACACAATATTGCTTATAGATAATAAACACAGAGTGATTAATTTAGGACAGAAGAATAAAGTAGAAAAACATTTAAATTAATTAGGAAAATGTTCAATTCTTTTCTAATTTAAAGGCGTGTTGATTAGGGAAGCATTCATCTCAATGACAGGAAATACAATAAAATACTTGTGATGAAGGCTTCCCAGTCAGAATTTGAAAAACCTGGCAAGTCACAGGTCACCTAGTACTGCCTGTGCAAAATAGTGAAGCCAGGAAGTGGTGAGTCACAGTTAACTCCACTCTAGCACTCCCCAGGGGCCTACGTTTCAGAGTTATTGATAGTTACTTTAAATGCTTCATATTTACTCATTAAAATATACCTTCCAAAGATCTCCATAAATTAATAATGGGTGGCTTAGTTCCAGGAATTGTTTGTCTCTATAAATTAAATTACTTTAATTTTTAAAATCTAATTCAAAGTTTAATTCATATCAACCCTGCCCAGTAAGTCTGTACTCTTGGCGCTTTTGTTGAATGACGTGAGCCTCGGGCTTGGATGCCTATTTGTGCGTTTCTTCAGAAACCAGGGTTAAGCCTTAACTGATCATTCATGTTTGAGGAAAAAGGAAAAGGGTGGGCTGACGATGGGTTATGGGTTAACTCAATTGCTCCTGAACTTTACAACATCAGGGGACCCTCCTCAGGCAGGAGGCCTGGTTTGTGCTCTCCTGTGGTCAGCCAGGGCACACACTGGCTGTGGTGGGGAGGATGCTACAGACCAACAAAGAGGTGACAGCCTTGGCAGCAACACCCAGGCCCTCGGGAGGCCACATGGCTTCTCTGCGTTTGGCGTTACCATGGTGAGGGCAGATCATTAGAGCAGGAACTCTGCTTAAGGCTCATGGAAAGTCGAGAACACGTCTCCTCTCAGTGAAAGCTCTAACCCGCCCAACGGCTAACCCTGGAAACATAGCCGAAGGCACCTTTTAAGCATAATCTTAAGAGTTGGTGGTCTTTTCCAGGAGGAGGAATCTAGACGCCAGATTCTCCATGTGCCCTGGGGCAGGTCATGCATCCCAAGCCCAGCAGGTGGCGCGCAGTCCTTAGGAATCACAGGAACTGTCTGTTCAGTAATCCTGGCCCCAGGCCTGCATGCCCCAAGGCCCTCAGAACCAGCAGTTTAGGTCAGCAGGCAGGTGGGACCAGCCAGGTCCTGGACCACCCACCTGTGGCCCCTGCTCCACCTGACCATATGATCTGGTCAGCAGCTTCCCTTATGGAAGGGCAGTGAGGTCAGTTCTACCAAATTTAGACATTTAAATAACTATTACACCAGAACTGACCCTTCATTCAGAAAGATAAATATAACTTGCCTGAGTGCCTCAGATTTTAAGATTTTTATTTTTATAACTTTATGAAGATTTATTCATCCGGGTCTTATTTGCCCTAAAACATGCTGTCAGATGAGAGTAAAGCAATGTTTCTCAAACTAGGTTAATGTAAAGATCTATTTCAAAGGAAAAACAATTCTCTCAGACCCTGAAACTATGTTCAGATTTCCTCAGTTTCAAACTTAAAAAAATTATTCTCAAACTGTGGAAATGTTTTTAATTGCACGTAATTGCTCTAAGAGCTTTATATTTAAAACTGGTTTAAAAATGTTTTAGGTTATCATCAAAATGAACATACAGATCTCTAATACTATATTTGGGGACCCGACTGGAGAAATAAAATTTTATGAAAAACAATTATGTTAATTAGACACCAGGAAATTTTAATAATCAGTATTTTTTTTTCTGCTTAATAAATTTTTCTTGAATTTTTGACTAAAGAAGAGGTATAAATGGTACATGTAAGTAGGGCCAAATGTGCTTCTGAACTCAGCCACAGTAAGAACTGCACCCTGGCAAAGACAAAAGGTCTGAGAGAACTGCCGTTTCCCCTCCACCCCCCCCCCCACCCCCAGCGTGTTCCTTGGGTCTCCCTCCTTGCCCAGGGCACGCTGTGCTCACAGATCATTGGCCTGAGGAGCACGATTTTTCCGCTGTTCTAGCAAGTGAGCTCGCCTGCTGTAGCCAAGAAGAGTGTCCCCATGAATAAAAATAAGACAGAGCCCTGGTCTGGGGCAGGGCAGGCAGCCTGGAGACAGACCGTGTGCACATGACCTAGCAGTGACGGCGAGGGTCCTGTTTCGGCTTCCTGAACGTCTGTGAGTCTGAGGACAGCAAGCAGCCTCACTTGATCTATGACCCATTTTAGTCTGGGATGCAAGCTGTGGCCGTCAGGCTGGAACAGGCCTTGGGGGCTCTGTGGGTGCAAAGCCTGCCTGCCAGCCACAGCGTCGGGGTGGGTGATCTAGGTCAGGGTCACTGTGGGTCACTTTAATTTTCATCACTCCCCAAAGGGCTGTAACGACCATGGGGAAGGTTATAGTTACCTGTTCAAAGGAATGGAGTCCACTTTCTTTTCCTAACCTCACCATATCTTCCAAAATGGCTTTCTTCAGCTCCTGAATTGAACCACATAGGTAAAGTTACAATACCAAAAACACATTTCATACCAACACACTAGCTCCCTACCCTCAGCTGGGGATGACACTCCCTGGGAGCATACCTCTCATCTGGCAAGTAAGTACTGGGCATGCCCAAAGGGGGGACAGGCTAAGGGGTCATTTGATTTTTAAAAAATTTGTTGGGGTGACATCGGTTAATAAAGTTATATAGGTTTCAGATATATATCATCTATATATTATCTTGTGTGTTCACCACCCCAAGTTAACCACCTAATGTTTTTAAGTGGCCCTCTGGTCAGCCTGGTGAGTCCCAGGGGCCCTGTGAGCCCTGGAAGAGCCCAGGGCCTGGAGGAAGCGAGAGGGTCTGTGGTTGCTGCTGAGAAATAAGCATGCGCCTGGAGAGGCTGACGCTGAGCCAGCACATGGGGATCCTCTTCCATGGCGCCTTCCCTGTACCACGAGGTTTCTGCCAGGTGTGAGGGGCGAACGCTCTGAGCAGGAAGAACTGTGTTACTTTTTCAATTCCATGACTGCCTCTCTAGGCCCAGTAGACACAAGATCCATCTCACACTTGGGGAGAGCATGGCCAGCGAGTCAGGGGGCTGTGCTCGCATCTGACACTGCTGTCAGCCACCTGTGGCCGTGGGCAAGCCGCCATCCTCTCTGGACTCTGCTGCCAGCTGCAGAACCAGAGGACTGGACAAGCTTTCTGTGACGTCTCGTGGCTCTAAAATTCAGTCATTCACCAAACTTTCTAAGAAGAAATTTGAGTTCCTTCAACAACAAAGAGAGATGAGCTTCTGCTTTAGGATTCCCACCATTTATAAAGCTAGAAATCTCCCTGCGTGTTCCAACTTTGCCAGTCTACTGTTCCTCTGTCTTCTTATTATGCAGCATCACGAAAGGTCTCGCAACCTTTTAGGAGATAGCCCCACGGTACCGACCTTGTTTGCACAGAGCTCGGCGTGTGTCCCTTCAATTCCTCTCTTCTGTGCCCAGGAGGGCATGACTTCGGGGTCGGGCACCACAATGCCCACCAAAAAGGCCTGCAGTACCACCAGAGAAAAACAAGTCATGACAAAAGCATTTTTTCTACTCTGCCATATTTATGTCAGTTTTTTTCCGTAAGAACATTATAAAAATTTTGATATAGATACAAAATTAAGATACTAGTACTACAAGATACACCAATCACCAAGACAAAACAATTACCAAAATTGACAAAAGCTTTTTTAAGTCACAAAAGCCCTTATACTTTTTCCTTAAATTTATTAAAGTATAACGGGCATACAATATTGTATTACTGACAAAAGCTTTTAAAGTGGTTATTTGTGGTCCAGCTTTAAAAATAACCTCTTGGTATTCTCAGACACCACCCTTTTCTAAAAATAAGTATATGCCTTACGTTATGAAACATTTTCCCCAATATATCATTCTTGTCAGTGTATTTTCTGATCTATTTTCCTAACTTCATAAAAAATTGATAAAGAATCAACTCAAGGAGATTAAGAATCAGTAAAGTTAGACCTACACGTACTTTTGACTCTCATGCTGAACTCAAACATGTACATCGTCAGGATGCTGACCAACAACCCTGGGAACCAAAACATGTATTTCTCAGGATTTCCTGACCATTTTAAAATAGTTAAATTAATATAGTCCTCCATTTCATTAATATGGTTCATTAAATTATTTAAAATAATTTCATAATATTTAATTATGGAAATCCAATGAATGCAAAATCTAGATTCATAGTGATCTTCCTGAATTCAAATCTACATGATGTTGGAAGCAGAATAAAAATAAACCCTCTCCAGTCCTGGTTGGTGTGGCTCAGCAGATTGAGTGCTGGCCTGCAAACCAAAGGGTCGATTCCCAGTCAGGGCACATGCCTGGGTTGCAGGCCAGGTCCCCAGGAAGGGGCATGCAAGAGGCAACCACACATTGATGTTCCTCTCCCTCTCTTTCTCCCTCCCTTCCCCTCTCTCTAAAAATAAATAAATAAAATTAAAAAAAAAAACCTCTCTCCAAAGAATTTAATCCTAAACCATATAAACTAACACATCAGTTTAATATGTTAAGCTATATCATCATCAGTGCCGTTGCTTGCAATACTATACCTATTTATCTGTAAAGGTCATTTGCATATTTCAAAGTCAAAACAGTAGCAACCCTGAATCTTGCCTCAGCATCTGACTTCAATACTCCTCTTGGAAGTAGGTGGAGCATTAGGTAAAAGTAGCAGGTACAGCACAGGGAATATAGTTAATAGTATTGTAATAGCTACGTATGGTGACAGATGGGTACTAGACTTTCTGGGGTAATCACTTCGTAAGTAATGTAAATATCAGATCACTGGGCTGTACACCTGAAACTAATATAATACTGTATGTCAACAGTAACTGAAAAATAAAAATGACTAAACACACACATGAAGTTAAAAGTACTGCCAGTGTCCATTACTACTACTTCAAGCAACTTATTACCTAAGTGTAATTTACCAAACCCTAAGCAATTAAGATTTCTCCTTAAAAAAGGAATTTTTCCTCGCCCTGGCTGATGTGGCTCAGTAGACTGAGTGTTGGCCAAAAGGTTGCCGGTTCGATTCCCAGTCATGACACATGCCTGGGTTATAGGCCAGGTCCCCAGTAGGGGGTGTGTGAGAGGCAACCGATTGATTTTTCTCTCCCTCTCTTTCTCCCTCCCTTCCCCTCTCTCTAAAAATAAATAAATAAAATCTTTAAAAAATTTATTTAAAAACAGGAATTTTCTCTCATAATCTAATATATAGGGAAACACTGGTATTTGATAAGAAATTAGTGTTTACCACTTTAATCAAATACCAAATATGTAGGAAGTCATTGTGAGATAACTACATTTTCCAGCAGGCCCAGCACGGGTGGGAGGGCTAAAGGCAGGGGATTCACCTGTAAGCTGTCCCCATGGACATAGATTTGTGCCACGGGCTCACTTCGGATGTAGATGTTCTCAATCTTCTCAGGTGCGATATATTCTCCCTGAGCAAGTTTAAATATGTGCTTCTTCCGGTCAATAATTTTAAGAGTTCCCGCCTGTGGAGTTGGACAAACGGCTTCATTGAAGTGGCATCCCCTGAGGCTGAACCCCTCACTCCTCAGCGCCATAGCCACTCGCTTCTGTCCTGTCCCACCCTGCAGGCTCCACCCAGATCTGCCTCTCAGTCAGATGTCTCTGCTCTTCCACAGCCACCGAACACCACAGGTCGATGGCTCCCAAGCTCTGTGGTACCCTAAGTGCCTACTGTCCTTTCCTCTCAGCATTTACACCCCGCCCTGCTCCCCTCTCGCTCCTGCCCTCCTCCTCAGGAGGCCCACCTGCCTTTCCACCAGGTCTCCCCACTCGCCCAGGCTCTTGCTCCAGCGGTCCCTTTGCTCACAGCATCTTCAGATCTGTTGCCTTAAGCCATACTTAGGTCTCTCACCCCAGCTGCTGCCCTACCCTCAAAGAGCAGCCTCTCCACCCCCAGCACACAGCACAGCTCTGGCAGAGGCACCCAGGGACTCCTACCTGATGGGCCAGATGGCCAGGACCTCCAAGGCAGGTGGGCCACCTCTTGGGCAGTGTGTGCTGTGCTACCAGCCTCGACCACGCCCCACCCGCCTCCCTTTCTGAGTTTCCTAAGTGGGTCCCTCCTTCGGCTCAGCCTTTGGTTGTTGCCCATTCCTCACCTCTACTGACAATGCTCCTTGTGGTAGCTGCCATTGGCCACTGCCATGTCTGTCTAAGCTTCCAGCCAGGCCTCTTGACTGAGTGAAGACCCAGAACTCAACTATGCTCAGAACACTTCAGAAACCGGCTGTTCACAGATGCAGCGCGCCTCCACAGGAAGCTCCTGCCTGTCCTCCTCATGCCTGTCCCAGTCCCCGAGCCCTGAAACCAGAGATGGCCTTGCCATTTGCCTCCCTGGGACTTCTAGCAGTCAGGTCCTCGCTCACAAGCCTCTCCCCATGAAAACCTGACCAGACGTCTGCATACACTCTGTCCCGCTCCATCTGCCTGAGCCACCGGAACAGGGCAACCTCTCCGGAAGAGAAAAACAAGCAGGCCCTGTTCTGCTCCAAACCCAGGCTGGACGTCGCGCGCTTTCCCTACACTGGCTTCTTCCGTGCTCATGGCACCCACCAGCTGGGTGAGGTCACCCCGCTGCACAGACGACAGAAGGGAGGACCAGAGAGGTTACTTAACCCCTCCAAAGCCACACAGCTAGGAGGCAGGGGAACCAGGATTTGAATCAGGTCCTTCTGGATCAAGAGCTTATATCTTTTCCTTGATCTCTCTAATACTACTTCAAAACAATAATGTAAAAAACTTGACTCCCACAGACCACCTGCCTGCCGTCTTGGACTTGGAGTTCAGGCACAACACTGGGTGCTTTACATGAGTTAATTTACTTGCTTCTCACAACAGCCTGCAAGGTAGGTGGTTCCATCCAAGTGACGGGGCATCAGTGGCAGAGCCAAGACTTTGTGAGGCTTTGAGCTTTTTCCAATTGTGAGGATCTTCTTTGAGAAAAATAACAGGAAATGAAGTACAGACCTTGGAGGGGGCCTACACAAGTGAGGGGACCCGAAGCCTAAGCTTCCTTAGCTGATGGGACAACCCGCCTTCTGTGAGGGTCCAGGGCCCGCTGCCTCCTCACCTGTGGGTCTGCGGGCAGGGCTCGCCTCACACGTCTCGTGTCTCTGCCCTCCGCGCGGGCTGTAAACCCTGCTCCAGTGTCCTCCCCACTCAGGGCAGGACTCAGCTCCTGGGACTCAGGCCCAGCAGGCCCCTGTCCTCCTCTGCCCTCCCCAGGGGCGCGCGGTCCTCAGTTCAAGCCCACCACGCTGGGTTGGGAACTGTCTCCCGGAGCAGAGTTCCTGGCCCAGGGCACACACCAAGGACACATCCTTGTCTGCTGCAGGAGTGAGCATTTCTCAAAGGGAAGCACGCGGGTCCAGGCAACAGCCCGCCAGCCCTGGAGAGGGCTCAACGCCTCTCACGTGACCGGTAGACTCAGCATCTGGAATGCACCCCCAAACCTTAGCACCTTCCCAGAGACACAGCACAGGTCCTGGGGTGAGCTGCGTCCGGCAAGGGCTCTCACTTTCAGCCACAGAGCCTTTTCCTGCTCACAGCTTTCGTCTAAGCACCTCCTACATGCCAGGCATTGTGCTGAGGGCATCACAGGTATAACCTCACTGATTCCTGACAATAATAACGGTACAGATAGACAGTGGTATTATCCCCATCTTACAGATGACAGAATAAGGCACAATAACTGATTTGGGCTAAAAGTGGGGGCTCATGGCCAAAGATTTTCACACGGCCTCACATTCTTATTCTGCAAGTGAGTCCATACGGAGCCCCGCAGAGGGAAGGGGCTTTGCCCGCAGTCACGAGAGCCACTGCTGTCAGAGCCAAAGGAACTCAGCCATCTTCCAGCCCAGCTCCAAGCCCTCCATACCACTCAGTGCCACCCCCAGCTGGGGGCCAGCGTCCGTGGGCTCCCAGCCCCTGTCTGTCTCAGGTCTCCCACAGCTATGAACTCCTGCTGCTTGCAGCCCACCCATCGGATTCCACGGCTCTGTCAGGGCTCTGTGTGGAAGCCACTAGGGTAGGGAGTGGGTCCCCTACTCCAGCTCCACCCTCCCACAAGGATCCCTATCCCCGGCCTCAGGAGGCTACAGGAACTTTGGGGGCGAGGTAAAGTGACTGAGTGACTAGGTGTCGGACAGGACGCGGAAAGGACTCCTGCACCAGCCAAGTGCTGGTGCTCCGCGGCCCCAAACATACGCACCGGCAGCCACCGCCCAATGTCCCCAGTGTGGAGCCAGCCGTCATCGTCCAGGGCCTCCTTTGTCTTGTCTGGATCTTTCAAGTAACCTTTGAACACATTTGGTCCCCTCACACATATCTGTGGGGACAAACACCGGCTTCTCTCAGCCCACAGCATACGGATTCCTGACACGCAGCTGTCACGAGGCCTGTGCAGAGCGCTGTATGCTGTCCCTCAGCAGATCCACTGGGGAGACGGCAGCGATGACAAGAAGACAAGAACAGCCACCAGAGGTCTGAGCTGTCTCCTGCCTTCTCTCAACCAGCATCTCTGCCCTGGCCACTCCAGGCCCCCTCCACCACCTCTTCTTCCTCAGGAACCCTCTGGCCTTCGGCATGTGCTGCTCTGTGGCACTGGTGTGGTCACATCAGATCCTGCAGGCTGGCCGACTCCACCAGAGACGCCTCAGGCCCAGCCTCATGACCAGGGAGCCACCACTCCCAGAGGGTGAGTGAGCACAGGCCAGCTCCGCCTCCCCCATCGGGCTTGTCTGCAAACGGTCATGCAAATGGGACAGAGCCACGGCAGCAGGCCACCCCACTGAGGGAAAAAAACAGGGTTTCTTTTTGAAGTTTGGAGATTTCAGTTCTTGATTTAGACCAGCTCAGTCCCTGCCTTGTTTCAGAAACAGGAGAGGAAATACTGAATTCAACTGAGTCCAATTAATCAGTAGTTTAAAGTGACTTTACACACAGGGTAAGAGGAAAATAATTCCTTTTCCACTCACTGCATGCAGCATCCACAGACGCAAGGGCTAAATGCGGAAGCTTACCTCTCCCTCTCCTTTGCTGGCCCAGTAGTTCAGCTCCTCAACGTCGATGAGCTTGATGTGATTGCAGGGCAGGGGCGCCCCTACGTGCCCTAGAACATGGGGCAGCATGGCAGCAGTCAGTGTTCGGGCCGGTTTCGGCACCGAAGACGCTCCATGCCTCGCCAAACCCCCAAGCAGCCCAAGTTGGGAATTATGGATGAGAAGCAGCACACCTTTGGACGGGCATTTGTTACAGGCCAGTGCTGACAATAAAACAGAGTTCTGGAGAGTGGGGAGACCAGCCTCTGTGGGCCTTTGTTTTGATTCTTAAACAGCTGCACATGCCCACCTGGCCTAGCACCAGCCTGCACAGGGTCTGCATGGGGCTCATACCTGCACCAACCATGTGGTCGGGGTATTTTTTATCCCACCCGAGGACATGCTCATTAATTTTAGAGAGGAGGGAAGGGAGGGACAGAGAGAGGGGAAGAAACATCGAAGCGGCAGACAAACACCAATTGCTTGCCTCTCATACACACCCTCACCGGGGACCAAACTGGCAACCTAGGCATGTGCTCTGACCAGGAATCGAACCCACAACCTTTCAGATTATGGGATGACGCTCCAACCAACTAAGCCACACTGGCCAGAGCGTATGATGTTTTTTATTTTAAAAGATTTTATTTATTTTAGAGAGAGGGGAAGGGAGAGAGAGAGAGAGGAAGAAGAACGTTGATGTGAGTGAGAAACAGTGATTAGTTGCTGGTCACACGAGCCCTGACCGGAGACTGAAGCCTCAACCCAGGCATGTGCCCTGACTGGGAATCATCAAACCCGCGACCTTTTGATTTACCAGACGACGTCCGACCAACTGAGCCACGCTGGTCAGGGCAGGATTTTTTTGTAACTGCGCCCACATTAAAAGATTTCCCCCACTGTCAGATCACGCGCCTCGGTTTGGGGCTCATAAAATGCCGTCATCACTGCTTTTCTCCAGTCACCAGACCGCTGGTTAATGTGCACAGTGACCATCTAGAGCTCTTGTCAAAATGCAGACTCTGATTCGGTGGGTCTGCGATGAGCTCTAAGTTTCTGCATTTCTTACCGGCACCCAGGGGATGACGCTTCTGGTCCACATACTACATTTTGAGTAACAAAGGAAATGGAAAGGAATGGAAAACAGAATAAGGTAACTCGCCCTGAAAAACCAGACTTCAAGTTTTCTGGGTCTTATACACTCCAACCACAAATTTACAGTGAAGTCATTTTTTTGTGGTTGTTACGGAATTCACTGGCAAGATGGTGGAGTGTTAACCTGGTGCTGGCCAAGGTCCTGAAAGAAAAGGGAGTGACAGAGCCAAGGAGATAAAAAAAATTAGCGGTGACACTTTGGTTTCTGTTTTAAATGAGAGGCTGTAAAATCTTTCACAATTTGTACAAAAACACCTATCTTGCCATACTCAATAGCCTTTCCAAGTTTTTATGGTAAAAATGAATAAAAAAGGTAAAACCTCAAAAGTCTTACACAGGAAAATGTACAGAATGGCATAAGAGGGAAGAAAGTATCCCAAAGGAAGAGCATACGCCAGAGCGGTTGGTACATGTGACAGCAGCAACAAGAAAAGCGTTAGTGAGCCAGGGCCTCAGACAGTGGTCCCTGTGGTGTATTTGCCAGTGGTAGAAAGATCCAAGACTTTACGTACATATCAAAGGCTTCATTCTGCTAGAGTTTAAAGGATAAAACTCAGCCCTGGCTGGTGTGGCTCAGTGGATGGAGTGCCGGCCTGCGAACAAAGTGGTTGCTGGTTCGATTCCCAGTCAGGGCACTTGCCTAGGTTGTGGGCCAGGTGCCCAGTGAGGGGTGTGCAAGAGGCAACCACACATTGATGTTTCTACCCCTCTATTTCTCCCTCCCTCCCCCTCTCTGAACATAAATAAATAAAATCTTTAAAAAAACAAGTTTATAAAAAAAGATAAAACTCAGAAAAAAATACTTCTCTACTTGACTTGGATAAATATGATTTTGATTTTGAATCCACCCATCATGTTTCTGCCAGCTACCCAGGGCCCTGCAGATAGGATTGCACTCCTGGGCACGTTTCTTGTGCATGAGCACTCCCAGGTTGTCCAGCTTGCAGCTGAGCAAACCAGAAGCGTGAGAGTGGCCCTGGGCTCACAGGGGAGGTTGGTACCCTAAAGGATTCTTTTGCTGAATGGTTTTCTGATGCTTCCAGTATCTGGTCTACATTTGTGATAGACAATACAGGGCTACCTGCTGCTTCCTCCTTTTCCTGAAAGATGAGTCTCTTCAGAATAAGGGCATGGCCAGGAGCCGCCCCTTCCTGAGGCTGCCACTGCCGTCTAGACACTAACATGATAGGACACTGTAGTTCCCAAAGGGCCTCGGCAATGGCTCTTTAAGAAATAGTGCTCTGGCCATTCGGGAGTTGCCTCCCCTTCCTTCATAACATCCAACTCATAGCCTGATTCCTTCATTCTGAAACAACGATAAGCGAGACTATGTGGTACTCAGAACCTAAGAAATCTAGTACACTGACTTTTACTGATATAACCATTTTCTACCTGGAGCTATCTTGTAAGTACTTCTTTTTTAGAAATATGACTTCTATTTATCTATAAAAGAAATGGGAACATGCAAAAAAGGTAGGAAAATACAAAAATATGTAACAAAGAGAACAACAGATCCATAGTGCTACAACCTAGATATAACCAACCACCATCAGTGTTTTCTGTTCTGTTGGTTTTCTGAAGTGCCCTTGTAGGTTTACTTTCCATGAGAAAGTTTTGCAGCTGTTTTAACTCAGCAGGGCCTGGTGAGCCATTCGACCTCTCCTGGCCATCCTACCTGAGGTCCAGTCCCCAGGGGTGGTGAACGTGCATCCGGCTGTGCACTCCGTTTGGCCATAACCTTCATAAACCTTCAAGCAAAACATGGAAACCACACTGTAGGCACACATGCCCCTGCCATGGGCTGGCTGCCCCCCAGCTGGCTCAGCTCCCACCCCAACACCTGGCTGCTCCGTGCCAGGCACAGTGGGAAGGGAGGCGCTATGGAGGCAGGTAACTCCAGGTGAAGCTGGACACAGATAGCAGGGTGGTTACTTCGCTCGGAAAAAATGCTACTTTTACCACACCTAGTAGATAAGGTTATGTGGTTTGGGGCATAGATATCTGACCTGTTTTCAACCACTGACTCTATTCTTCATTTGGATAATGTGTATTAAAGACAAACACTTTAAAGTCTACTGCGTGGTTTATTTTGTAAGATATTCCCCTCTGGAGCCTCACGTGCTTGCAGGAATATGCCATGTGGGAATGTCTGCACTCAGGAGTGGTCAGGCGGTGTTGGGGCAGAAGAAGAGGTCGGTGGCTTTGAAAGTATAAAAATGTAAGCATGATAATTGATGAAATAGATGGGTCTACATTACTTATTATCCATCAGTCAGCTGTGTTACTGTACCCTGAGTATGTAGAAACTTAACAAATATTAATCAAAAGGGTAAATGAAGGAGTGGACTTTTTAAATCTAATGACAAAACCCAAATGGACTTTCACCACCCCCTCCCATGGGCTCCTTTTTCGGGTTGGGCAGTATTTTGCAGGCTGAAGCTGCAGAGGTGCTGTTCTAGGTGTGGCGTGGATTCTCCAGCATGCTGATGGTCCTCATGCAGTTTACCGGACCCCTGTTCCCAGGTGGATGCACCTGGGCTCTCCCAGGTGTGGGAAGGTCAGCCTGGCTTTCACTGGCACTGGGGTATTTTCTTCCTCAGAGGAACTGAGCTTTTATCTGACTAAAATCTTGCCCCCAGGACCTTCCTCCGTGCAGTCAAGGGTGTAGCAGGGTTCTGGCCCTGTCCCGACACATACCGCACTGCCCCCAGGGAAGTCCACGGGAAGGTAATACCTGGCACCCCAGAGCCGCCCGGAGGAATCCCAGAACTGTTGGTGATGCGGGGGCTGCTCCAGTCACAATCATCCGCACACATCCGCCAAGGCTGGCCTGTGGGGAGAGAGGCACCTGCCTGGGTCTGTGCTGCTGGGGGTGGCATCTAGCCCATCTGAGCCTCAGCCAAGGTCAACATTCAGCAATGGGACTCTACCTGGACGCTAGGGCAGGGCTGAGAAAGAAGGCCTGAGGCCGCACAGCGCGGGCTAAGGAAGTCCCTTCTCCTTCAAAGGAATCAACCCAACCAGCTGTGCACTTAAAGCCACCATATGGCCAACTCTTTTATGTCTTTTGAGATAAGGCCATTAATCTACGTGGCATTCTATGATTTTGGTTTTACTCTCCTTCAAATACACAGCTGTTCCCTCACCCTCCCGTCATTTGCAAGCACCCAGAACAATCACTTAGGACAATTCCTTCCCACATCCACTCTAACGGTGTAGGCGGTTTTTGTTTACAAATCAATACCCTGGCTGCTCTATTTACTATGCACTGCAGAGGACAAAGAATTCTTTAAATATGTTGTTTCTGTAAGTTGAGCCAAGAGAGATTAAATATTAATTTTCATAGCTGAAAATAGAGTAGTAAGAAAAAAACAACTAATGACACTAATTAACTACAAGTTCCTGGGGTAACACAGAGCTTGAAAGCTTTAGTGGGGCTCCAGGGCTGGATTATGGTCCACCTGGCTTGGGAGAGGCTAACGAGAGAGGATACAGGAGGGCAAAGGAAGACCCTTGGCCATCTGTCTGGAACCCAGTGCTGCTGGGAAGACAACATGGCCAGGGTGACAAGGAGGGCCACAGGAGCCCTCAGGCCCAGGAGCCCCTTGGTGGACCTGGTCCCCCAGGCACAGCTGCCCCAACACCCACAGAAGGCAGCGGACCCACTTTCTAGGAGTCCTTCTTACTGGCTGCCTTGTAGAGAATATGACACATCTCCAAATAACAAAAATGAGTCCTTTAAGATTTCAATGGAAGCTTATAGCTTTGATTTCCTGACCAAATGAGTTATTATTTTATAAGATTATTGGCCACTGGGATGAATTTCTCTAATTCCTCAGTCAGGTCATCCCTCGGACACTTGAGTGTCACTCTATAACCTCTGGTTCGTCCTCTTACCTGAACCTTATTAAAGAAGAGTTCATCCCAGAGACTGTCATTCCTGATGATTCCGCTCCGGACCTCAGCCTGTTTACGCTTTGCTGCAAACTCCAGAAGCCAGCGCTTTAACGGTGTGTCTGCCTGGCTGAAGATCTGAGGAGCAGAAGGTGGAAGGAGCTATGGGCCTGCATGTTCCACCTGCAGACAGGAGGAAGGCCCGGACTGGCCTACAGGGAAGCCACACTCCACTGTGCCGCTGCAGGAGGTCAGTGAACATGTGACATCCAGCCAAAGGTCAATATCACAGAGGTAGGGGCACATTATGGGGCTAGAAATTCCTGGAAAAAATCTCCCCAATGAGGGTTTTGGAAACTAGGAAGAAAACAGGTGAGAGTCAGGGAATGTACAAGAAGAGGCCATTTCTAGGACCTGGGGGTGGGGGCGTGGAAAGCCTGCCTGGGGCTCCAGGCCCCGGCCACACAAGCAGATATGGAGCCCCTCAGCCTGATCGGGGACTCCCTGCTGGGCTCACCTTGTCATACATCCGATTCAGCAGCCGTGGGACCACTGGGAAGATGGTGGGGCACAGAGCCTTCATGTCATCCGAAAGAAGACGGATGTCTCCCTGGAAGAAGCCAACACGCCCTCCGTGGCAGTAGACGACAGACTAGAGGGGAAAACAGGAAGGGAGGAGGCTCTGAGGACGGTCAGTCCTTGCCGCAGTCCAGAGCCGTCCACAGTGCTGCCCTATGAGGAGGGCGCCCATGACCCCTACCCCAGGTCCGGCTGCTGCCATGAGACACTCAATGCCATCTGAGGTGACAGCCCCCCTCCCTCACCTCACTGCCATCCCACTCAGGCACGGGGAGGAGAAACAGGAGCCAGATGGAACAGAGCCTCTGGGAGACACCGGAGCAGCCAGTCCCCCTGTGCTACCCTCCTGCTCAGTCCCACTGAGGACTCCGGTCTCTGAGCTGTCCTACACCCTACAAATGGGTCTGCTGCAGGTCTCAGAGAACACGCAGATTCCCCGGGACACCTCAACAACTCTGGAAGGGTATGCAGTGCCCACGAGGACTGGACAGGCTGCTAATGATGGGTGGGAGGCCAAGGGGGGGCCTGCTCGTTGCTAACAGGCTAGCCGTGTGCCAGGGGCCTAATATACGCTCCTGTCTTCAGTGTTCATAGCCGCCCTACACGGGAGACAGCATTTTACATCTCCCTTTCATAGGTGAGGAATGCGAAGCTCAGACAGGTAAAGGGACCTGCCCAGTCACAAAACTAGTTCAGTGTTGCTGGCATTCCAATCTAGGTCTGGAAAGCTGGACAGTGGTGACCCAATATGCTACATTTCCCCCAAGGCGAGAGGGGAAAGGCTTAGAAGACAGTTTACTCACAGGCTGGCCCCTTGAGTGGCACACAGATGGAAAATTCTTCGTTACCACAACATCATGTGGGCCCCCACTCCCTCTGAGGCCCCCAAGGCCTCTCTCAGGGCCAGTCGCAGCACCAGTCCATCTACATACAGCCTTAGGGGTCACGATGGTTCACTGCCCAAATTCACTGTCTTGTTTCCTTTGTGAGGAGTGCGTGAGGAGTGGAAGCTATAGAATGCAAGTGTTTTGGCCATAAATGGAGTCACGCTGCACAGAGCTTGGATGGCAAAGCGCTTCCGCAAAGCTGCAATGCTCTCTGTGCCAGTGCCACCAGCTGGGGCCTCTTGACCCAGGTGTGCCCACAGGTATGTAAGACAGGGCTGGCTTGGGGTCTTTGCTGGAGCCATGCTCCCTGGAGGGACAGGTGGGTTGGCCAAGGTCCTCTGACCCCTCAAACCCCTGTGGTACCTTCTGAGGACAGGGCAGTTTAGTTCTACTTCCTGGCACCAGTGACAAGTGACACCCTGCTAGGGTTCTGGGTTCTGGGCACAGACTTGCCTCCCTGAAGCCAGGGCCTTACCTGCACCATTCGCTCAAACATGTGTGCTAAAGGCAAATAGGAAATGTGCACATCCGCACAAGTGGGAGCCCACTGACTCTGCAAGAAAAGAGAAGGAGCCCAGGCAAGGCCCGGTCAGGCAGGTGGGCGTCTTACCTGGATCACTCTCTCAAACATGTGAGCCAGAGGCAGGAAGGAGATGAGCACATCGTCCTGTCTCGGAAAGATCACTTTCTGCAGGTGACGGGCATGGGAGACAGAAAGGAAAGAAACACTGACAGGAAGACAACAAGAGAGTCATAAAACAATAAAGAGAAAATGGTCCTGGAGGGGCGAACAGGAAGAGGGGGAAGGGAGGGGGAACAGAGAAAGAGGAGATGAGAGAGAAAAAAATGAGAGCGAGAGAGAGAAAAGGCGAAGCAAAAAGGAGAGAGGGAGAGAGGCGTGAGAGACAGAAAGAGTGATGGAGGGAGGGGTGGAGAGAGGGCAGCATGGAAGGGCAGTGTTAGGTCGCAGCGCCAGCGGGTCTAGTTATCTGCAGAAGCAAAGGGCCACATGAAGCACACATAAACCAGCAGAGCGCCGCTCCGCAGCGAAGTCTCCTTAGGGCCTGTACCTCACTCGGGTCGGTCGGCGCTGGACAGCCTCCCGCCCTCCCCGGCAGCAGGGCCTGCCCAGGCCCCATCTCACCAGTCTGCCTGGGCCACCTGGGCAGCGCTTCACAGGTCTCAGCTTGTCAGCACTTTCTAGTCCTTCCAGAGAAAGGGGCCCAGGACACCCTAGACCTAGACCAGCTATGGCTGGGGTGCCGCCCTGGACCAAGGAGGGGGCAAGGCCAAGCCACAAATGGCTGGGTCAGGCCTCTCGCTAGTCAGGGCGTTAAAGGGAAAGGCTGGGAGGCCCGCTGTGTCCCCAGGTCCACGTCTCACGATGGACTGAGCTCCAGGACAGGGCTGGGCCCTGCCTTCGGGAGCTTTCCTTTGCTAGACTTCCTTGCTCCCTGTCCTTTTGCTGGGCTGACTTTTGGACAAGTCTGGGCTCTATCGAAACACGGAATGTTCGGGGGTACGCTCCACAGCGCCACATGCCGTGGGTGGATCTCTCTCCACAATGGTGGAAAGGCCTCACTTCCACGAAAAGGCACATTTCTTGCTCCTAAAGGAAACTGAAGGACATTCAGATACTCATCACGTGTGGAAAAAAGTCCTTCTTTCTTAGTCAGTTATAACATGCTAACGTGTTTTGTCAGGCCTTTCAACTTTAGAGTTACCTCTTCAAGCACAGTGTTACGCTTCAGCAGTTGCCGTTATTTCTCGGACTAGTAGTCCTTCAGCACAAAGTGACTGAATTAAACCCTGACCTGCTTGCAAAACAGCTATTAAAGATCCCTTTCTAAGTAAAAGTGTACACAAACCATAGGTGTACCAGTTTTTGAAGTTCAAAACGCAAAAACAGATTTATGTGTTTTTTCCTTCTGGGATTTCTGAGCACTCTTAGAAATCAACTGAATGTTTATCGGGTGAAGATCATTTCAGTGTCTGGGATTAAAAGCCTCTGTAAAAGTGGGGGTGCTCTAAGGAGAGCAGAAACTCCTGCCTGTGAAAGGCAGCCCAGATTATATCAGGGGGGAAACAAGCACAAAAAAACCTCTGAGGTTTGAGGATATCCTCAAGAGGCACCTGCATTAGTGAGTCTACTTTATTCACCTCTGTCACTTTCAGAAAGCCCGAGAAGTCGGCCACCACATTCCCATGGGTCAGCATTGCGCCCTTTGGGTTCCCTGAAAGAGAACGCAAGAAGGCGAATTAGTTGGAAGCTCAAGGCCACGCTCCTTAAGAGCAGCATCCAAGCCAGCAGTCCCGGACACCAGTGCTGTACCCAAGCCTCTTAGCCTTCGTCCACAGCCACCCTCAGAATCCGAGGCAGATGAGTGCTGCCTCAGGGACCTTTATCCTGAAGATGGTTGAAGCCCATCTGGAGGCTCCCAGCAGCTTAGGACCAGAAGGCAGGGGACACAGCTGCACAGGTGGGGCGCCTCAAGGGACTGGCAACTCGTGGCCTCCCCCTCTCCTCAGGCTGCCCCACAGGTACCTCTGGGCCTGAGCTGACCTAGCCCCTAGGAACCAGTAGCCAACTCTGCTGGCAGGAGACTTCCTTGCTGCATCTGTGACCTGGGAAGGCCCAGCTCAGGCTGGGTGGGAGGTCCAGAGGCTGAAGCAGTCCCTCCTGCTTGCTCTTCGCAGGGATGGCACATGGCTGGTCCTGCTTTGTCAGGACATGACCCATCACTACTGCTTATGAGGATACCCAGGGCTGCCAGGATAGTTCAGAGGGCCAGAGGCCTGGTAGGAGCCCAGGACAGCCCTGGTATGCTGCTGGCCAGTGTGACTGGGCTCGAATCCCGGCCTTGCCTCTCACTGCCAGTGGCCATTCGCATCACTTTCCTTACCTGCAAAATGGGGACAGTGGAGCCACCTCATAGGGCTTCTATATGCTCTAAGGACATAACCCATGCACAAAAGATGTTAAATTAGAAGTTTCCACCGAGTCATCAGGTACAATAGCTGTAATACTCCAAAAGAGATGGGCCAGGCCATGTGCAGAATTTCCCCCAAATATCAAGTAAACCAATAAAGTGACTTTGCAACCCTCACCCAGAAAGTGGTCATCAAAGGGCTGAGTGAACAGAGGTGGAGAGCATTACACTGAGTCAGCAAGCGTCCAGGGACCAAAGAGCGAGTTTAACCATCTGCCCCAAACCAGCTGCCAGCTTCCCTTTCCCACTTCACTTATTCTCCCTCCCCATGTCTACCTGGTAGGAGAGGGTAGGAGCCTGCACCCACAAGGGAGGAGGAGGGGGAACACTAGAGAGGCCCTGGCAGGATGGCTCAGTTGGTTGGAGCATCGTCTCATATGACAAAAAGTTGCCGGTTTGATTCCCAGTCCGGGCACATACCTAGGTTGCGGGTTCGATCCCGGGAGGGAACCGATGGACGTTTCTCTTTCAGTTGGTTTCTCCTCTCTTTCTCTTTCTCTCTCTCAAATCAATAAATATACATCCTCAGTGAGGATTTAAAAAAGAAAGAAAGCCCAGAGAAGAAGAGTGGACCACGCCGTCCCCACCATGCCCGCAGCCAGCCCGCTGGGAGGGAAGAAGCCCAGTGAGGCAGACTGATTCACCCTTTTGACCGATACTTGTAATTCTGAAACAAGAGCCATCACGGCCAAGGAGAAAATCTTCCCAGAATGATTCCACCACAAGAATCATGATCCACATGGCAGGTCCAGACCATCTTTTCCAGCTTCCCCACTGAAAGAACCATGCAGCTCTTGACAAGGCTAGGAGCTGGAACCCTGTGTGGAGGGGAAACTATGCCTGGGCTCTGACGCTGAGGATGCGCATGGCTCACGAGCTCGACAGGACAGTGACGACCAGAGGCGCGGCCCAGGCTGAGACTGACGCCAAGGAAATGCAAGTGTGCCGCCAGGCACAGTGACATCAGCCAGAGGCGTGCTCACTGCCCAGCTCTGCCCTGGCACCAGCCACACCTCTGCAGGGGGAGGCTTGGCATCGCCCGCCACCTGCTTTCAGGCTCCACATATCCTGCTCCCACATTCCACCCCCCACGTTGCAGACGCAGCCTGGGCAGGATGGCTCAGCGTCCGGAAAAGCGCCCATATGTGGCCTGCCCTCTCCAGCTGGGCAAGAGCATATTTACTCATTGTAAGTTCTTTTCCAGACGTGGGGGCGCCATCTGTGATCAAGGGACCTGTTAAAAGCCTGAGGGCACTCTTGGATGGCACGGGTCCAAAGCTAAAAGCCACAGTAGTGACCTGCTCCCCAACCCCAGGCAGAGGGACGTGTCACATTGTGAAATTCGTGACACAAAGAGACACCAACCAGAAGGGCATCTTCAAATTCTGGGTGGGCTCTGGGTGTCAGTCCCTGGAGAGCGAGGGCTGTGTTAGTTTCTCTTCTAACAGGGTTTAGCAATGTGTTGAAAATTCTCAAACCCACTTGAGTTAATGGCAAATATCCATCTCAATTCAAAAAAGCCAAGTGGATCACAATCCACCCACGTGGACAGTCCTGCCCGTGGGGCTTGCCAAGGACCTGCCAAATGCCTTCGAGGCTGTGTCTGTAGAAGGCGTGGGGAGCCCCAGTGCACTGCCCACCAAGTGCTATCATCAAGGCGGGCCAGTCTTCACCCTGGAGAAAAATGGCTGGAAACTTCTCACCCATTCAGGGCAGGGCAAGTGACTTCCCAAGTCGTCAGATGAGAGGGGGAGGCAGCAACAGGAAGAGCCCTGGGCTGGGAGCCGGCAGAGCAGGGCACGAGTCCAATGCCTCCATTTGCTGGTGGTGCCCGCTGGGACAGTCCCCACACCACTCACTGCACAGGCTGCGCCGAAACCCCGGGGCACAGTGAGGGGGGAACAGGGCACTGCAGGCTGCAAGGTGCTCCCCCAGGAATGCACCGTTCCCCTGGCTGTCCCTGCTGATGCCAGCACACGTGCCCCTGTCAGCACCGGGCAGGCAGTGCGTCATTTCTGCTTGCCCTGTTCCTGACAGCCTTGGCCATACACACCAGCCCCAGCTTGCAGAGCGCCTGGCCTGCCCCTTCAGACGCCTTCCCATCTTCTACTGGGCACCTCTAGCCATCCTCATCACAGATGTGAAATCGGGGACAGTGGTGGCAGAAGGGTTAAGTGACTGGATTGTAGCCCCCTGGAAAGTGGCTCTCAGATGCCACCCCACACACTTTTGCCACAGTCCCTGACACAAAGACCAGGCAGGGGCAGGAAGCTGAGGGGTGGGAGCTGCTTCTCACAGAGCAATGGCATGACCTCAAAGCCCAGCCCTCCTGTGGCTCCAGCCCCAGGGAAGTAGCAAGTCCCCTCCTGGGACCTCCCAGCCCACACCCATCCATCTGCATCCAGCCCCCCTGTGCTGTCCTGTGCTGGGCACTGGGGATAGCAGCAGGGACCCAATATCTGGAGCCAGGCTCAGGACAAGACTTACTTCATCCCAGAAGGCACCACAGACCCCCGCAGTCACCCTGACCAGGTTGCCAGGGAAGGGCATAGGTGGGCCTGGCTGGTGACCTGGGTGCCTCTACTTACCTGTCGTGCCACTTGTGAAACACACAATGGAGAGGTCGCTGGGCTTCGGGGGCTGCAGAGGTGAGAAGAGGCATGTGTTAAAGAGACCTGGTGTGGCCAACCAGGGCGTAAGACCCATGGGCCCCTCTGCCAGCCAGCCCTTCTGTGCTCTCCCCCGTGTGTGCTGTCTGTGTTGGCACATGTGTGTGCCCGTGGGCTGCAGCCAGAAAGGTGGAAAGGCAAGTCCCAGAACAGGAGGAAAGGAGCTGAGGAACCCTAATGGGGACATGGACATCACTCTGTGCCATCAACCCCACACCTGGTCCCCCACCCCCACTCCCCCCACTGAGTCTGAGCTGAATTCCAGGTGGGATGGGGCTGCAATGGCCACCTCGAGGCCTCAACCAAAGATCTGACCTTTGTAGTGAATGTGACCCCATTCCCTCCTTCCTTCCCACGTTCTCCCCAGGCTGTGGTTAGGCTCAGGAACAGTACACAGAGCCCAGGAGACTGAGCTGTCCACTGTGTCACCGAGACTGCCCTGGCACTGGCCACAGAGTCCTGGGGTCACCAGGAAGAGCCCACCACAGCTGCTTGCACAGGAAGCCTGACTACCCGGCGGAGGTGACCTGATCTGAGGCTGAAGGACAAGCAGGATCTCTCCAGATGAAATGAGGGTGAGGGCCTGCCCCAGACACAGGCTGGGGCATGAGAGGCCAGGGTATGCTGGGGTGTTGGAGAGCAGTTCTCTATGGCTGGGGCATGGTGTGTGCAAGGTGGGTACACACCAGGGGTCCCCATGAAGGGCCCTGGGAAACAGCACTGTGACCTGCTCAGGCCTGTGGATGAGAAAGCTCATGGGGGTGGTGAGGGCAGTGGGGAGGGCTAAATTGGAGGGAGGGCTGGAGGCAAGAGGCCTGTTGGAAAGCTAAAAGCCCCTGAACAGCCCCTCCCGGGAGCAGCAAGCTTCATCGGTGACTTGATCCTAGTCAGAATCTCCAGGGGTGACATACAGAAAAGATGAACAAAGAGGACAGATGCTACCAGGCCTCGAGGCCTGGGGTCCACTACCGGCCCTGCTGCTGCTTCCGTCCATGAGTTCACTGTGTTCACAGGGAGAAGGAAGACTCCCCAAGGGGAAAGACCAGCTGCCCTCTCTCCTTCCTCCCAAACATCTGACTCCTGCTCCAGGTCCCTCTTGGGACCCCCACCCACAGAAGTCCTGGGCACCCCACATGGACGTTTCTGGGGTTGCTCATTAACACAGGGGGCGGCTCTGGTGCCTCTGCTGTGCGTCTGCGCAGAGTGAGGGCTCCATGAGGACACGCCCTCACTCCGCCCTGCTTAACAAAGACCTGCTGGTGGGCGACCTTACCACGGGGACGCAATGATTCCGTTGGCCACAGTCCTAGAAGAGGAAAATACTGAGTTTGAGTGCTCAAAAGGTCTCATCAATCAAAAAAAATCAAGATAAGCTCTGCACAGTAGGCCTTGCTCCCGCGCCCAGCCCAGAGTTCCGGATTCGCTGCCCGGATGTGGCCCACGTGGAGGTGCCACCTCGGCGGCCTCTCCTCAGACACACATCCAGGCCAACACCACCACCCATACTGCAGACAGGGCCTGAGGCTGGGGAGAGGTGAGACAAACAGAGGAGGGACTGTGCGCGCACAGTGGGGATGGCCTGAGGTGCACTGCACAGCGGCCGGCCAGCTCAGGGCAGAGTGGCTGGGTGGCCTGGGCTTCCGGGTTAGTCAGTGCTGGAGGGGCAGGTGGGGGCTGCCGGCACAGGTGTGGCCCGTGGCGGGGTGCAAGTGCACTGCATTGTAGGTGCAGTTGGGAGCAGACCGGGAGGCAGGAGGGGGATTGGAGGGCCCAGGAGCCTGGATGCCATGAGGCAGAATTGGGGTCAGCGGCTACTGAGCAAGGCCTGAGGCCCTGGAGGCCAGGATGTCCTGTAGTACTCCAGCAGGTCACCACCTGCCACCAATCTGACATTTTGGGGGAAGTCATGCATAGAAAAATCAGCTCTGCTGGCTGCCAGGGGTCTGGGACACATTTGCAAGAACGTCTCCGTGACCCCTAGACCTCGTGTCTGCCTCCTCAGGCCCAGACAGGCCACTGCAGCTGGGATGTGACGGCTGCAAGAGCAGCTCTGGGGCTGGCTGGTGCCATCACGCACCCATCAGAGCCTGTGTCATTAACTGTGCCGGCCAGCTGAGCCTATCACCCACCACCAGCCCTGTGAAGCCTGCTCTGTCTCAACCCTCACGCAGCCCAACAGCCCACGACACCTGCCCGAGGGCACGAGAGAGGCCAATAGCCAGCAGCTCCAGCGTGGTGGCCAGCCAGCTGTGGCCCAGCAAACAGCCCAGTCCCTCACCTCCACAGCCTGCATGGACTTAAGGACCACCCCGCATTCCTGCCCTCTGTCTTTCAGAGCTTCCTCGAATGGCTCCATGAGGATGATCAGCTTGAGTCCTGGAGTCTCCTTCCTCTCCACATGCTCTAGCAGAAGCTGGGCCTTCTGAGGTCTGTCTACGATCACGGTGCTGACGTCAGCTGCAGGGAGCATCAAGGAGGATCAGGCAGTGACTGTGGGCAGCACACACTGGGCAGCGGAACCACGGGCTGTGTGTGCCACAGCTGATGTGGAAGTGACAGGTAAGACAGGCCGTCTGGGTGACGTGCTGTATGCAGAGCAGAGTGCGTGGAGGCTGGAGGGAGCCCAGGGCAGAAGGCCACCGCCTCTCCTGGACAGGTTTGCAAGCACCCCATGTGGCAAGCTCAACCCCTATCATCTCTGGTTGGCTGAGACAGCCAGCACTGCCAGTGTCTGCCCCAAGCTACAGTGACCCATGGAGGGTGGCAGCCCATGTGGGGGCTGGCACAGAGGCTCCTTCTTGGTGGCCAGGCCCTGTAGAAGGAGCCCTGTGGTGAAGTCTAACTGGAGACAGCAGGACTCAGGAAACCAATACAGGGGCTGTAGTGGAAGTCCCTAGTGTTTCCTGAGAGTGGAAGCAAAGTGCCTCGAGAAGCAATGGACAATTGGCACAGCCTGAGAGGCCACGGCGGGGGCTGGCTGCTGGTGGCAGGGAGGGCCTGGGTGGGCTCACCTGTGTTGATGATGTAGCGGATAGCCCCAGGGCCCAGGGTGTCGTAGAGTGGGACCACCACCATAGAATATGTGTAGCAGGCAAGCTCCGCGATGATCCACTGTGGAGACACACAGGGCAGGGGTGGGGGAACACAGAGCAGATGAGAGTGCTGCACTGCCCTGAGGCCTACCCAGGCCACCAGAGTCCTCGCTCGAGGTCCTATGATGACAGGGCTCTGTCTGGCCCTCCGAGTATGGAAGGAATCTGTGTGTATGCTTGCTCACGCCCGGCCCCATAGACCATGCTGGCCCCAGGGAATTCTGGGACTCCTAACAGCCCCATGCCAACTTCCAGGGCCAGCACGGGCTTCTTCCCCAGGTTCTTCCCTCCCCCGGCTCATAGAGCAGCCATGTGTTGGACTGGGTGGGGTGTGGAAGGAGCTGGGCTGGGCTGTGCACTCCTGATGAAGGGCAAGGGGGCAGGAGGATGTGGCACGGACCAAGGGTCTCCATTTTTCCGCTCATCCCAGGCCCAGAGGGAGCAGGGCTGCTCTGTGGTACCCAACCCCCTACTCCACTGATGCTTCTAAAACCAGTCAAGGCACATGCTTACCTCTGGTCGATTTTGTGCAAAAACGCCAATGAACTGGTCTGTACTTGCTTTACAGTTGTGCTGGAGAAGTCCGGACCCTAGAAATTCAGCCCTGTCGGCCACCTGCACATGTATGTGGGGAAGTGATGGGGAAGCAAGGAGTCTTCCACAGGGAAGGGGGTCCCGGGGAGCTCCCACAGGTCTGAGACCTACCCGACTCCCCACCCAGGTGTCTGGCAGCCCGGTGAGGCTGCTACCAGCAGTTCGGCAGATGGGCCAGACAAGGCCAGTGTGACCTCCTGAGACCCAGCAGGGTGCCCACAAGCCCCCCAAGTGCCAGGCCTGCAAGGGCAGACAGAGTGGAGCCTGTCCTCCCTCACTCACCTCCTGGTAGGACAGCCACTGATAAGGCTGCTGGGGCTTCCTGAAGCCCAGACACGGTCCATTCCCTGCAGAGAGATAAG
This sequence comes from Macrotus californicus, assembly GCA_007922815.1. Classification (NCBI taxonomy): domain Eukaryota; kingdom Metazoa; phylum Chordata; class Mammalia; order Chiroptera; family Phyllostomidae; genus Macrotus; species Macrotus californicus. The sequence goes on from VMDR010002371.1 coordinate 46,582, forward strand.
AGGCCTGTGCAGGGAGGAGGGCGGGTGCAGGGGCCAGCGGACACCTGCGTGGACACCACATATTGCGAGGCAGTCCGCAGGCCAAGTGCACTGCCCCACCTCCAGCCGCCTGTCTGGCCACTGGGCAGAGGTGGCAGGCTGCCCTTCTGCACCCACCTGCCTTGCCTCCTACCCTGGGTCACCCAGACACCTCAGGGGCTCAGAGTTCAGAACCATGCCAGCCAGTGGCCTGGCGGTTCAAGTCCCACCAGGGGCTGCCAATGGGAGACACAATGTATGGGCTAAAAGATGGTTCAGGTTAGTTCACCCCAGAGCTGGAACAAAGCTGAGGCCAGCCCCTTGGCCACATAGTGCAGCTACTGCTCTGACTGGGTAGGGGGAGGGCCAAGAGTGTCTTCTCTCCTCTGAGCCTGGGCGCCATTCATCTGTCACGGCCCTGGCACCATGCTGGCTCACCCCTACCCTTGAACGTGCTCAACCCCTGCCACAGCCCCCTCTGCACTCCCACAGTCTCTCTCACCTGAGATGCTGAGCCCACGACGGAACACCTGGTACATGGTCCTGGCGTCATCGTAGTAGTGGGTGAACAGCTGAGGGCCATCCCCGATCACGGACCGCCGGGCCCCACCGCTGTCCTACGAGCCAAGCATAGGCCAGGAAGCTGGCTGAGGCAGGCAGGGGCATCCGGGGAGGGCACCAGCGCGCACTGGGTTGTGCACAGCTTGGATACACACCCCAGTGGGGCTGGGACAAGCTCTGTGCACCCACACACATGGCCTGTACACACACAACCTGTACTCAGGTTCACACACACGTGGCTTGTACATACCTGGCCTGTGTGCATCTGCCACACCCACACACACAGCTGGCCCGTGCACACAAGCCCAGTGCACTGGTCTCCCCCTGCCTCCCACAGCACCCACACCACCCACACACAACGTCCAGAATTTCACTGGCTGTTCACACCACGCATGGCCCACTCAAACAATGGAGTGGGGAGAGTGGGCTAGAGTTAGGCTGCCCCCAGCTTCATAATCAATGTGCCAAGGTGTCCCCCTTATGCCACCACCTGCTGCTCCTATGACCCTAGGTTAAGAATCATTTGGGTGCCATCCATCATTCACATGATAAGTCAGAATTAGTCTGAGGTCTAGCTGGAGGTACTTTCCCAGGAACAGAGAGGCCTAGAAGGCCATGGTAAGGCAGGGCAGCGAGTTCCCAGGCCCTCAGTGGTGTGGACCCAGCGTGGGACAGCAGCAAACACCCTCTATGCTGTGAAGTAGTGAGCTGAGCTGGGCCTCCCGTGCCTCCTCCACTGCCACCACGCCATCCCTCCTCAGGATACCCCAAACCCAGAACGTTCCGGTACCACAGCTCCACCTCTTCTCTGAGCATGCTTTGGGCCACACTGGGCGGGCTGTGGCCTGCCATCTCTGGAAACATCAGGGCTGAGGAAAAATGTCTGTGAGAACCATCAGACAAACAGCCAGACTCAAAACCACAGACAGCTTGCAACTGTTTACGGAAAGTTCTGTTTGGCCAGGGAGTGCTTCCTGAGCATCAGGCCCAGTGGGAATAAGGGAAGCTGGGGGCATATACCATCAGACCTGGAGAGCACTCAGGGTGACAGAAGTGACAGAGCAAGAGACTGCATGCCAGGGGCAAAGGAGCTCAAGTGACGTGTGTGTCATGGATTGGCTGCCAAGCTGGGTTTTGAAGGATGCACAGGAGGCAGAAGGAGGAGAGGAAAGGGAGGTCTCGCCAGAGCAAGAGCAAGAGCAAGACCAAATGCAAGTGCATGGGCAGGAGAAACAGGTGCATTTGGGAAACTGTGGGCCATGTGTGGAGCTCCAGGTGGTAAACGGAGGTGGCCAGAGTGACCTCGAGTGCAGGTGAGGAACATGGCCTCTAGGCTGAGGTCAACGGAACCCAGGGGAGGATTCTAAGCTGGGACGTGTGACATGATCCGAATCACGTCTCTCACTCTGTAGCACACAGTAGATGCCGCCGGGCCCCACATGGCTGGGGCCCCCTCCCCTCGTTCCCTACCTTCTCCACTACCTACTCCACTGCAGCCCCTCTGGCTTCCTGTGCCCTGGGTGAGAGGCAGGGCTCAGTCTTCCCAGGAAGGGAGGCCTTAGCTGTGTTCACGGCCTGTCCTCCCAGCCTGGCCCATGAGGTGACTCTGTGGCCCCAGCACACTGACCTAGGGCCCCTCCCACTCATACCTTGTCCTGACCACTGCCACCTCCAGGCCAGGCGCCCCAGATCCCCACTCACTCCTGCCCACCATAGCCACCCTTCTACAGCCAAACCAGCTGGGCCCCTACTACTGAGGACGCCACATACATCCACACTGCCTGCGCCTGCCCAGGCCCGGGACTCTGGCCTCGTTGACCTCTCCAGACGAGTGGTCATAAGCTTACCCAGAATGACTGGTTTTAGTGCTTTCTCTGCATCGCCTCAGCAGACCCTACCACTGCCCTAGGAAGCAGGACTCCTGCTATCACTCACTTGACTGTTGAGGAAACTGAAGCTCCGAGAGTTAAGAAACTGCCAAGGACCATATGGCCTGTGAGAGGCACCGCCAGCCTTCAACCCAGGTCACCAAAGCCGTTCTCGTCACTGCTCTGTTAGCCCATCCGCAGCCCCTCCCCACCACCCAGCCTCTGCATACAAACCACCACTTCCCAAGGCCACCAGGTGCGTCGCCACACACCTGTACTGGCACACATCCTTCCTTCTGCTGCAAAAATGCCTGGAGGGACTGGCCCTATCTCCGCCTGAGCCCGCTTCCGCCAGGCCAAACTCTGCCATAGTTATACTCAGCAGGATGCGCCGTCGAGAGCAGAAAGCAAGCTGCTGCAGGTGTACACAGCACGGCATTACTGAGAAGCGGGGCAGATATCTATACGTTCGCTCGGGGACCACCGTCGACATGTTCTCGGGGGAGCAGAACTGGGAGGCTATGGGAAGACGGTGGAAGCTTCTCAGTTGTGTCCCTTTGTTCGTCTTGAACTGGGTGAATATCTTATCTATTCACAGTGAATAGAACTTAAGCTCAAGAAAAGGCAGTTTTTAAATGGCAAAGTAAATTCCATAAGCTTAATAGAAAAGTAAGTATCACTAGACCTCCTAGACTTAGCTCAGAACACCCTTGCCCAAGGTTGGGCCATTGTACCTTCTTACCCCCGTGCGCCCTGGGTGAGGCACTGGGGTGAGCTCACCTCTAGGTCTCAGCAGCAGACCAGGGCTGGGCCCAGGGCGAGTGTGGAAGGGAATTGACCTGGCAGTACCTAGGGAATCTGCTCAGGCCTCCTGCTGAGACACCAATGAGCTAATGCCCCCACCCAAGAAACAGGCAAACTAGAAGCCCAGGTCAAGGCCAAGGTCAGGCTCTGCCCAGGGCTCAGCTGCTGAGAGAGGCAAAGGAGCCTCTGGTCGGAGACGCTACCCAAGGCCAGTGGGGCTTGCTGGCTGGCTCCCAGGGCAACCAGGACTCTCTGGGCCATCTCAGGTCAAAGAGGCCACGATTCAGGCTCCCACGTTCTCGATGACTGTCCTCTGCGCACTACTTTCCATAGCTCAACAGCTGGAACCCTGCTCACCTCCACTTCCTCTGACTGCATCAGGAGGTTGCACGGCGGCTGCAAGGCCTTTGGCCGGTGAGTGAACCAGTAGGCGAGGATGGCGGCCAGCGCACCCATACCCATGAGGGTGGTGGCTGAAAGACTGCGGAAGAACTGTCCCAAGTCGCCCAGCTCGGGCAGCCGCAGCATCCTCAGAATCTCCTGTGTCTGCATCTTCTCCAGAAGTGAGAGAATAAACTCTGTAGGAAACAAGAGGCAGGTGAGGGAGGAGACCTGGTAGCAGGTGAGAGAAGGGTCCTGGGTGTGTCCTCCTACCTGTCTTGGATCACATGACACAATGATCTGGACCAGCTACACTGCAGGGCAGGCCCTGGACTAGAGGGGTGTACAGTTTCCTGTTACAACACAGTGCATCCCAGAAGCTGGCCACCTGGAAGGTGACAGGCCAGGACCCTTAGCAGTCACACCTGACAGCCAACCATCCAGCCAGTTTTCCTGAGAACCATATGCTTAGGCCCTGGACCAAGGTGGACAGTTGCTTCCATATCTTCCAGGGGCTCTGGCAGCTCTAGAGTCAACACCTCCTGAACCCAGGGCCCAGGTGATCTGCCTCTGTTGCGTGGCCACAGCACTATGCTCATCTTTGCTCCTGGGGTGCAGAGAGGACAGATGACTGTGGGTCTGCCTGGCACAGTGCCCAGAATGAGTGAGGTGAAGGGGTGCAGGCTCCTCCCACTCCATCTCAAAGCTCCTGCCCCCAAGCTCGGACCCTGAGGAAGACAGGTGAGAGATCAGAGCCCACAGAGCAGCCCTGACAGACACCTCAAGCCCTCATGGTGTGAGGGCAAGGACCTACCTGCCAGGGGTCTCGTGAGCAACACACAGGGTCTCGCCAGGCCTATATCCTGACCCACCATGGGCTCCCCTTGAAGAAAAGTCAGAGCCAAAAGGGTACCAGGGCCAGAGGCGATGCTGGAGCCAACTTTCTGCAAAGAGCAGTTCCCATGAGCAGCGGGAGTGGGGCCCAGTCACTGCTCTGCTGTCCCCAGATGCTGGCTGTGCACTGTGGCTCTGGCCTACCACAGACGAGGCACCAGGAGGCCCAGCTGTCCTCGCCAGTGCTGCCCTCTCTGGGGTTACATCAGCTAATGTCCAGCTAATGGCAGAGAGGAGCAGGTGTCAAACTGATGGAAGGGAAAGGACTCAAGGCTCAGAGATAAAGGGCTCAGCCAAGTGCCTGCACGCTCCTAGGGTAACCAGTGTCTCTCGGGATGGTGCATATGGTGGTCCGGGGGCCACGCTTACCCAATGCAGTCCCAGAGGACACGGGGGGCCTAGCAGAGGACGTATAGGATGTCCTGGGGTGGGCAGTGGGAGCATTTGACTGAGAAGCACTGGCGACTGACTTTGGCTCAGAGAGAGCAGGCCCTGGGGCTCCGCCAGTCTCCTGCTAACTGAGAAATGGGGCAGTTCTGGCAGGGAGGACCTGCGGCCTGCTGGCCTTCCGCATCTGCACCTTACCCAGGACTGAGGAAGGTGGCCAGGGCTTTTATCTTTAGTGTCACTGCCTGGGAGGACCTGAGACTACAAGTGCTGCCCAACACCTTCAGATCTGCCAGCCCTGGGAGGCTTGGGGCTCGAGGCCACCATGCTCCACCCACAGGCACCACAACCTTTGGGAGCATAGCTGTGGTTTCCCTTCTCAGGAAACAGTAAGAAACCCAACAGTAGCCACTCTGCAGCCGTGGGATAGGAGCCAAACAGCAATTGCTTGACCCCCGAGAGAGCAGCGATCTGCTGAAATGCCAATAAATGGTATTTGTGCTAAATTGTAATGTCACCACACCCGAGGTGAAGTCAGTGATGTGCAGAGTCACCGCAAGTAATGCTCCTCAGTCCAAGTCCCATCTCCTTCACTTAGAAGCTATGTAAGATTGAGCATATTCTGCCTCTCTAGACCTCTACTTCCCCTTCTTTAAAACGGGGAGAGGATCACTCAGGCATGTGAAGTTCCTCGTACTGTATCTGGCACAGTTAGAGGCATGCCGGGACCTAAGGGCTGGCTAAAGGGGTGCTTGTCAGAGCAAGGAGGCTGCTGGGCCCAGGCCAGTCCACACGGGGCAGAGGTGGCTGGGCTCAGGCACTGTGGCCCCATGGGAATTTATGCTCCACACACAGCACGACAGAGTGTCTGAGTCCTGGGGACAATCACCAGCTCCCTGGAGGCTCTGGCTGCTCCCTGAGGAGCAGAGGAAGTGAGCCCCGGGCCAGCAAGAGCGTTTTCTCTGAGAGTCCGAGCCAGAAGCTGTTCTACCAGCAGCCTCCATGAGCTGGAGCCGTTCGAGGTCATCCCACAGGGAGGAACCACTCCTGGCAAAGGTTCAAGTCAAGATTCTTCATTGGCAAAACAGAGGCCCAGCTAGGGACCATAGTGAATCCACCAAGGAAAACCACTCCGGGGAGGGTCCTGCCCAGGTGGCCAGCATGCTTCCTTCAGCCCATCAGATAAACGACTTACTACGTAGAGGACGATCCAGATATGCCACAAGCACTTGGGTTGGACTCTCTGAGCTGACTGGCGTTTCCTCTAATGGGTGGAATGGACACTCAATGGGCTGGGAAGCCAAACCCCAAGCAGTCCTGCTGAGCCCCTGGAAGCTCAGCTACACAGTCCCAAAACTTCTGGAGAAAATCCTGGAGCCTCACTACACTAGTCCCTGGTCCGTGGCAGTTGCTCACAAGCCCTAAGCTGCAGCAAAGCACAGGCATTTGCGGCACCTCCTGCAGCGCTGGGTTTTCACAGAGCACAGCCCTGAATGGCCAGAGCCATTCATCCACCCATTGTCACTCCACCCACCCATCCAATCATCCACCCTCACATTGACCCACCCATCCACTCACCCACCCATGCATTCGCCTACAAGTTCCCGCTCTCATCCAGCTCAGGGTTAGGCACTGGGATAAGCCAGAAGGGGGCCTGCCCTCGGCCCCATGAGGAAGACACATGAGGAAGTGGGCAGTGCTACACAGTGTGGATGGGGCTGTGGTCAGGCCTGGGGAGCCAGAGGAGGTGCCCGACCCAGGTGTGGAGGCTCAGCGCAGGCTCTGGCAGAGACTGAAGGATGGAGGGGAAAGGGTGTCGCGAGCAGAGGGAAGCAAGTATACAAAGGCCAGGTCGAGAGAGGTCATTGAGCACTTAGCAAACTGAATACTCTATTGAGGAAAAACTCCTGAGCCCGTGAAATCTCATACAGGGGTCAGCGCAAGAAGTCTGAGGATGGTCTCCCAGATGTGCCAAGCTTTCAGAAGTCACCAAAGTGCACAGTCCCCAGGAAAGGGAAGAACAGAAGTCGCCTAAACTTCCTGAATTCCTGGGGCCTGGGAAGCCCTTACCTACACACTGCACTGTTGGATCCTCACAGCAGCTCCCTGGATTCTTTATAAAGTGGGGAACAGAGACTCCACAGAAGAAATTACCTGCCATTCACAGGTACATGGTCAGCGAGTGAGGGAGCCAGGACTCCCGAGATTGTGGCCCCCAAGCCACAGCCTCGCGTGGTGCTGCCGCCCCAGTGCACCAACACCATGCCACCCATGGCCACGACCCCCACTCTCCTCTGCAGTGGTGCTGAACCAACAAGCTGGCTCCAGAGCTGCTCTGCGGGGCCCGGTCCGGGTCGCAGGGGCTATGGGGTTGCACTGGGCCACCAGAGCCCGTAAGTGGGACTGAGCTGGGCAGACCAGTCCCTGTCCTTTGCCATGCGCACTCTAGGGGTGGGCTCCCTCCTGGACTCACATCAAGAACTTTCCATCTCCTTGTGGCCGGGTCCTTCTGCCCCAGGAAGCCCACTCACCTGGGGCGATGGAAGGTAGTGGGAAGGGGCCTGGCCACCCACTTCCCCCGACCCAGGTGCCCACTCAGTGTCCACCACAATGGATATCTTGGAAGGGGCAGCAGCTCTTCTGCTGTAGGGTTGGGCCTGCACCCTCCCCCTTGGCTGGGCAGTGACCCCAGGGTGTCCTTCTTCCAGGCTCACTGGCTTATCACTCAAGGCTGCTTGCCTTTACCCTGAGATTCCCTTCAGACTTGGGAGCCATTCTAGGGCAGAGCTAAAAATTCAGGTCCTCTGAGGACACGGACCTCAGAGCCAGCCTGAACCACCAAGCCCGTGGAAGGGGCGGGGCAAAGCCTAGGCCTAGGAGTCCAATCCCATCTCATTATTTCACAGGGCCTTGGTTTCCTCCGATCTCCACGCTCTCTCTGTCAACCGGGGGGTGGGACTCTGTGGTCCCTGGGGTCCCAGCCACTGCCACCTTCCATGCCCCAGAGGCTCTCCTGATTGCAGCAGCCTAGGGTGCCGGGGGTTGGGGGTGGCACCCAAGGGACTCAGTGGTGCTGCTGTTGTCCTGTTGCCAAGTGAGCAGCTGTGAGTGTTTATAAACACCTGCTCAGCAGAGGACTCAGCCCTGGGTAGGAACTGGCCTCCTCTTCTCTAGCACAATCCAGGCCAGAATCCCGAGCAGCGGCACAGGCTGGTGGCACAACAGAGCATGTCCTCTGTTGACTCGGCTCATGCAGGGTAGGTTTGAGAGTCATAGTTCTCAAAAGCCAGGGAGGGCGGGGATGGGAAGAAGGGGACCCTGGTAGGAAGCATGGTGGCTCCAGGGTGGCAGAGTAACAGAGGCCAAGTCCCACCTGGAGCACAGTCCCTGTGGAGATGGCCCTGGGCCCAGGGCTGGGCTTCAGGAACCCGCTGCTGGTCCAGCCTCCTGAGCCCAACATAGACCTGCATGGTCTGGCTCGATGGCCCAGCAGTACTGCTCCATGCCACCCCCACAGCCCCGGGCCTGGTGTGGCCACCCCTGGTGCAGCCCCAATGCCCAGAGCAGCCTCCTCACCCGTCTTCTGGCTCTGATCGGTCCTTACACTGGTACCAAAGTCACTTTCCTGAGACCCAGGTGTGCCCATATCATGCTGCTGCTCCTCAAAAATCCCATGTGGCTCCCTCCTACCTTAGGACAAAAGTGCAAACTCCTCATGCTAGCATGAGGCCCTCCGAGATCTTCAGACTCTTCTCCCCCAAACCCCACCCCCCGCTTAGAATCGCCCTGGCTTCTCTCTGTGTCGGTCAGCCTGGAGCAGGGTGGGGGTTCTTGCGACAGGGTTCTGGATCTCTGCAGACGCTGGAGGCCTTCAGAAAGGGGGGTAAGCACAAGGCAAGCCACCAGATGATCAAAGAACCTGGGCTCAACACCCAGTGAGTAGCTAGGGGGAAATAATCACCATCTCTGCCAAGGCCCAGGGACCCCAGCAAACGAGCTAGGGAAAGGGCCTGAGGGGGTGTTCTAGTGCTGGACTGACCTGGGTCCAAATCTTGGCTCAGACTCTTGATAGCTGTATGACCTTGGACAAGTCACTTCACCCCTCTGGGTCTCATCTCGAACAAGTTCAAGAACAGAGTACGGTACCAGGCACGTAGAAAGGGAAACACTCAGTAGACAGTAGTGCGCTGAAGCAGCTCCTCCATCTCTTTGCCAGCCAGTAGGGCACAACGACAACTTGCAGAAGCCCTTGTAGTCACACCCTACCTTTCCAGCAGGCTCTTGGCACTGCAGAGGCAGCTGACCTGGTCCCACTAGTACCAGCCTCCATTTATAGAGGGGGTGTGGGGCTCAGGGACAGAGCTTACCACATCTTGATCAAAGCACAGAAGTGGTGCAGGCCCTGCCCCGAGTTCGCCCTCCTGGGGACAGCGGGTGGCCACGCCGCCTGCTCTGAGAAGCGGTGGTTTTGCAGGCGTTGGCAGTGGTAGCAGAGGCTCCCTGGCAGCTGTGAGAGCGTCCGGCGGGGACCCAGGCACAGAACAGCTCTAAGAGAAGCTGTTGGCCCCTCAAGGGCCCCGCCAGCCCCCCCTCCATCTGCACACTGGGCGGGGCTGGCTCAGATCAGCTCAGAGCCAAGCAACCCAGCCTTAACCCCCACTCTGCCAGGTTGCAGGAGCCTCAGTTCATACCCCTCTGCAAGCCACCGTACCCCCTTCACTGCTGGAGAGGAGTTTGCCAGGTGGGTTGCTTAAGGACTTAGCCTCCTTACACATCCATCTGCAACACTGACTAGAGGCCAGGGCCTTGGCTGTGCAGCCAGCAGGGGGCTGAGGGGGTAGGGAGTGGTGGGAGCGGGCAGGGGTGCTGGGTCTCTGGGGCTGAAGCAGGCTGCCCGGAGACTTTGCCTCCCTCTAGCCCCTCCCAGGGGCTGCTCCTCTCCCCACCCCCACAAGGTCAAAGCCAGTCTGCTTTGGGGAAGGAAACTAGTCATAGTCACAGATAAAACATCTGCTCAGAGAGGCTCTGGGTAGTGGGGGCCCTCCGGACCAAGGCTCAGGGGCTGCAGGTGGAAGATGCTGGCTCATCTCTTCCACCAGGCACCGGGCAGCTCGGCAGCCCTTCCTCCACTCCCGTCATGCCTGCCGGGAACGGCGTCTTCCCGGCTTGCCAGGCACACAGCCACCCTGGAGCCGAAATCCACACCTGGGCCTGTTGGAACCAAACCTGAGCTCTGAACTCCCTCAGCATGTCTGGCAGACAGACCAGGACGCTGAGGTCCCAGGCACTCCCAGGGCCTCACTCCTGCAAGGCCTGTTTCCACAGGGTGAGGGATGGGGCTGGGGATCAGGCACAGCCTATTTTCACACCTATTTCTATGGCCAGCATGTGGCTGAGCACATAGTAGGCACCAGATGGCTACTGCTACAGAATAAAAGAAGAGCCTAGCTCCCCCCTCACCCCAGGCCCTACCCACAATGGGCGTTTGCAAGCCTTCCAGACTGGGCCGCTGCTGTCCACCCAAATCCAACGCACCTCCTCCACAGCAAGGCCATCCCAGGCGTGGCCTGGCCCTGAGCCCCCTCCTGAGAGCTGTTTGCACACCCTGACTGGCAGCTCTGGAGCCCACAGGCCCTGCAACACCTTCCCTGGGGCTGGAACAGTGTCCACTGCTTGCTCCACCACCTGAGGATGGCTCCCTGTGCTGGCGGCCCTCAGGGAACTTGGTAGGAGCCTGTCTGGGCCCCCAGACCCCAGCCTCCCCCAGCCCACTTGGAGGAAGCTTCAAAGTCCACAAATGCCCACCTTTGGCCCACAAAACCCTTTCCCCTGCCTTCTCGGCAGGTCTCCTATTCTTCTCTAGACATCTTCAGAGGTATCTAAGTAAGACAAAAGCATCCCTTAAGGCTCCTCAGGGCTGCTCCTGGGGCAGAAAACTCCAGCGGCCACAACCGAGGCCCTGGCTGAGGGAAACCTGCACAGGGTGCTGGGGCCACCGAGCTACCGCAGCTCTGCCCCAGGAGGTGTGTGGCCCCGTCGCTGGGTTGGAAAGAACACAGATCTCACCATCACACCTGTGTAGTGCTGACCTACAGAGACGCAAACATGGCCCGGCACCCACCCCATCCAAATGGGGACTCACACTGACCTCGGCTGTGACGGGGGGCTTTCCCTCCATCTTCCCCATGGGTTTTCATCAGTCACAGAACCACAAGTGACCGGGGCAGAGCTGGGGCTGAGAGCCTCCCCCAGCCTGGCTGCACATCCCCTGGGACAGATGGGACCCCGAGCCAGCGCTGCTGGATTACACGGTGCCTCCTCACCGAGCCTCCCCAAGGAGCCTGGTTATAACTCTGCAGGTTCAATTAAGCCCCTTGAATATGGAAAGGCCCAACTGTGCCTGACCACCACCCAGGGCCATGTGTCCCAACTAGCTCGAACCTGCTGGGAACATGCTTCCTCGTAGCAATTCACCCGGTGTGGGAAGCAACCTCCACCACCCTGCCCACCCACCCCCTGCCCCCGCCACCCCAACCTCATGCCAGCACCTCTCAAGGATCTCACTCACCCTAAGACCTGGTCAGGGACCAGGGGCCCGCATGACGACCATACCGGGAAGCCAGGCTCAAACAACACTTTCAGAAACTGAAATGTATAAATAGCCTTGAGGACAGAGGAGCAAAGAGAAACACAGTGTCTTTCACCAGCTCTGATAAAAGTTGTTCTTGCTACAAATTGGGCCCAACAAAAGTGTCAGAGCACAGAGGAGCAGCAGAGGCCATGGCGGTGGCAGTGTGCCCTTTGGGAATGTTTCTGGGGTACAGTGCCCAGGACTGATGGTGCAGATGAGCACTGGCCGCGTCATCCCTCCTTCCACACCAAGCCCTGGGACAGCAGGCACAGCTCTGGGACACTGGTGAGGCCTGTGGCAACCACGAGCAGAGGGAAACCCCCTGGCCAGGCCCCACTGTGCAGACAGCCAAGCCCTGGTGCTGCAACATGACCTTCTTCCCCGCCAGCCAGTCCGGTTGGGGTGGCCAGGGTGCTGGCCTCAGGAGCAGCGGTCTGTTTCCACCACCGGCCCAGACTGAGGACACGCTGCAGACCCTACAGGTTCAGGCTCAGGAAAGGGAACATGGGCTGCTCCTGGCAGGGCCATGCTCTCAGAGCGACTGCAGGTGGCCAGGCCTCAGGGCACAGAATGTGATCTGCTCCAGCTAGTGGGGAGCTCCTTAAAGTAGGAAGAGTCCTGCTCAGGTCTGGTTGGGGCCCTTGAGCTGAGGGAGCAGGACAGGGATCCACTCACTCACTTTTTCACTCAGGAGCATCTGGGGAAGAACGCACAGAGGACAGGGCTGGAGGCCCACCTCAGTCAGGGGCAGGAGCAGGAGGGGACTTGGAGCGTGGTAGGAAAGAAGGATCTGAGACAGGGACAGAGTAGGTTGTTAAGTCACAGGAAGAGCCTGTAAGACGCAGGGCTCCTGGGAAGAGGCAGGGGCCTGGCTGCACTGAGAATGGGGGCAGGAAGCTGAGGCCGGGAGGCTGCCATTAGCTACGGAAGGAAAAAGGCTGTGGTTGGTTCTATGTGCCTCATGCCTTTGAAGTCATAGCCATAAGCTAATGGCACCCACCAGCTCACCTGACCTTGTACCCTGGGGTTTTAGGATGTAAAAGTGTCCCAGGCGGGCTCTGCCCCTAGATCCCAAACAAAGGGATGGCTGGGGCAGCCGGGAGCCAGCATGGGTCCCTCACCCACCATTCCAGGTGTCATTTGTTTTTCATAGAATAGACAATGAGCAGAGAAAGAGAGTTTTGCTTTTGGTTATAGGCACATTTTCTGGCAAATTTGATACAGCTTAACTTTCTGGCTTCCCCTTACTTTGACAAAGTTCCTCTTCTGAATGCCACAAGAAGAAACAAGCCTGAATTTCTCTCAGTTCAGTGGAAGGCTGTGCTGGTCAGTGGGACTCTGCCACCTCCTGAATCATCCCTCTGGAGGCCAGGGCCACACGGCAGCTGCCGCTGCCTCTCACTGCCCTCTGGCCAGGACCTGTGGTTGGCCAGCACGACCCCACGGCATCCACAGGGTCAATGCTGGGCAGGCAGCACCAGAGAACTCAGGCCTCCTTTTCAAGGCCAGGGTGAATGGGAAATATGCAAATGACCCCTCGGAGGCCAGGAGAGGCAAGGGAGGGCCTGCTGCTGGCAGGCTGCACCTCTCTACTCTGGGCTGTCACAGGGAAGGGTTTGTGTTCCTGCCCTGGCTCGGGCCTGGCCAGGCTGGGGCTGTTCTCACCGGAAAACAAAAATCTCTTTCAGACCAAAGCAAAATGAGGCCCTGGCTGGCCCGGGAAGGCTGGTAGACACTGTTCATGCTGACCCGCTGCTAAGAGCACCCACCACTGGACTCTCACTGAACCCACCGCCTTTCCAGAGGGAGCTGGGGGCTCTGTGGCCCCCAGGAAAGCGCTGCATCTGGTCAGGGGTGGGCCAAGAAATGGGATGGCCCTTTCTGACGCTCTGTTGGTTTTGTCCTTCTCAAGAGTAATCCTGGATGGGTCTGAGGTAGCAACCTTTTTGTTGTATGAGGGAAACTTTGGTAATTCTCATGGTGTTGACGGTGAACATGGAAAAAGAAATGGGGCCTTGGCCAGGGGGCTCAGTTGGTTAGAGCGTGGTCCCAATACGCCAAGGTTGTGGGTTCGATCCTGGTCAGGACACACACGAGAACCAACCAATAGGTGCATAAGTAAGTGGGACAACAAACCCATGTTTCTCCTTTCTTCTCTCTCAAAAACCAATCAGTCAATCAATAATTAAAATAAAACAAAAATAAAATATTTAAAAGAGAAAAAGAAGCAAGAAGGAAAACGTGATGGTGAGCAACAGGCCTTTCAGTGCACAGAGTGGACTTTCAGGAACAGGGGCCACATGTGTTCTCTGCCTGTCCCCACAATGCCACAGCCACCAGTGTCCCCGCGCTGGTGGTGGGCTTTGTGGTAACCCAGAGCCTGGTGCACCATCACTAGCTTCTGGAACACTCCAGGGCTTGGACTCCATCCTCAACAGAGGCACCACAACAAGGTCAGACTTTAATCTTGTTCAGACTTTCAGAGCCAGAAATGCTGCTTTGCTGATGCCCTAGGGCCACCAGGAGCTGTCCCCAATCAGAGCACACATCGTGTGTCCTGTGGGTCGTGGGTGCTACTCAGACTCCCATCAACAGGAGGCAATGACACAGCAGGATGGTTTAGCCTGAGAGGCGGTCTAGGACCAAACCACTTCAGAAGGGATTCTGAACCCATGGGGGCGGGGGTGGGGGTGGGGGTGGGGGGTCGGTGGACACTCCACAGGCCTCCTGCAACCCACGGGAAAGAGGCCTCCTCAGCCACTCTGCCCAAAGCAAGGGCCCACCTGATGACTGTGCCGTTGCCTCTCTCCTCAGGGCCACTCAGTGTGCACAGATAATTCATGGAGCTGCCCGAGGAGGATGGGGAGGAAGGAGCCTTCACAGGTCACGGTCTTGCCTGCTGTCTGACTTGTGGAAAGGATATCAGAGACACATGTACCCAATTCTTCCATCAGCCACTGGCCAGGGGTAGGCCCACCTATCCTCCCTTCCCTCCACCACCCCAGACAGAGCCAGGCTTGTGGGGAGAGGCCTGCTGGCAGGGTGGGAGGCTAAGTATTGGTGAGTTGAAGGTGTCTCCCTGAGAACCACATCCAACCCATCTGCTGGAAGGTACTGTCACCGTTAATACTGAAGTTCTCCAGCCACTAAGCGGGCTCCAGGTGGCTCTAGGGGGCCAGAAGCCCCCTCCTAAGAGCCCCCTCCCAGAGCCAGAAGCATTGCCCCTCTCAAAGTCAAGGGGCCTCTACAGGCCTGGATGGCCTGAGCACCCTTTCTCCATGCTGATAACTGCCTTCCTCTCGTTGGCTGCTGGGGCCTAGCCATCCGCCTCAGGCCAACCTCCCTGTCCAGCCTCCCTGCTCTCAGCTCTGACGATGTCCTTCTCATCTCCATCTCTGACTGTCCTTGCTGTGTGATCCCTAGCTGGCCTTGCTGTCCTATCTCTGGTTGACCTCACAGTCCCTCCCAGTGGCCCTTCTGCCTACTTGGCAGGATCTGAGGTCAGTGCCCAGAGGATTTATCGCCATGGCCAGGACAGGGGTTGGTGGTCAGGAGGAGCCCCGCAGGGGGTCTTGGCCCCTGGACAATCCTGGAGGTAAAGACAGGACTTAGTAGGAGGGCCAAATGCTGCCCAGTCCCTGGGGGCCCGGCCCTGGGCTGCAGTGCGCTGGGAGTGAGGCAGAGTCCCTGGCAGGGTCAGGCGGCAGTGTCTATCCCAGAGCTACCCATTCAACCTGTCCTCTCTCTCACTCCTCCACCGGCCATCCATCACTAGGTCTGCTTCTGGCCCAACAGGTGCCAGCCCAGAGTTGCTTATCCCAGGGTCTGAAACTGAGATGCCCATTGTTCCCTCACTGGCACCCTCCCGGCCTGGCTTTCTGCTCCAAAGCCCAGGAGACAGCTATCTCAGAATGTAGGACACCTGAATGGGCAGATGGCGAATCAGAAGCTAGCCACCCCCAACTCTCCAGACACCTCCCAGCAAAATGCCTGGAGGAATGGTTGCACCAAAAAAAAAAAAAGGTGTCTCCAGGAAGAGCAGGTGGGACTTCTTGGGATTTGAAACCCTTCGGGCTCTGAGATTACAGGTTGCTCTTCAGCATTGCTAGCTCAGCTTGGCTCCAAACCTGTCCCAGCCCACTTCCCATCTTCCCACTTCTGCATGTCACAGACCCCAAGCTTCCCACGAATCAGAAGCCACGAAAAGGAACTAAGTCTGAGAATGACCACACCGCCCATGGGCTCTGAGAGTGGCTAGGCAACAACGGAGGACCACCCCTGGGCATGCTGAAGGACAACTCCCAGGGCCCAAAGTGGCATCTCACCCACAGCACTCCCCTCCTGTGGTCCAGGGGGTGGTTAGAGGGGACTCGGGCCAGGCCAAGGCAGGGAGTGGGGCCATCACCCCAGGCCATCCAGTGAGCTGCACCTGCACTGCGGCCTCCTGTCAGCTCTGCGTGGCCAGAGCTCCCAGCACACTGGGAGATGGAAACTTGGACCTCTAAGGAGACAACGGGTCCCTGTCCTCAGAGGAGACTGTGACCCACAAAACCAGTCCGTTCATTCATCAAACACTTCTGGGGGTCCTCCTTCTGTTCTGGGTTCTGAGCACTAAGGCTTGTTCATTGAAGGCGGACCTGGGCCCTGCCTGCAAGGAGTTCATACCTGCTTTCCCTTACTGCTTCTAGCACATTGCCATCGGTACCCATCTGGGCATGGAGCCTGGTGCTTAGTAGGAGCACACTCAAGATCTCTTTTTTGTTGGTCGACTTGTGGTGAGAAAACGGCTTATAAAATACATTGGTATTAAAATAAACTCTTCTTAAAAGTCCCAGAGGAGAACATAGGCAGGAAAACCTCAGATATCCCCCATAGCAATATTTTCACCAACACATCCTCTAGGACGAGGGAAATAAGTGAAAGAATAAACAAATGGGACTACATCAAATTAAAAAGCTTTTGCACTGCTAAAGAAAACATCAGCAAAATGAAAAGGGAACCAACTGTATGGGAAAACATATTTGCCAATGATACCTCAGACAAGGGTTTGATCTCCAAAATATATAAAGAACTCATACAATTCCACATCAGGAAGATAAACAATCCAATTAAAAAATAGGAAAAGGACTTGAACAGACATTTCTCTAAGGAGGACATACAGAGGGCCCATAGGCATATGAAAGGATGCTCAGCATCACTTGCCCTTGGAGATGCACATTAAAGCCACAATAAGATACTACTTCATACCAGTCAGAATGGCCATCATAACCAAATCAACAAACAACATGTGCTGGTGAGGATTTGGAGAAAAGGGAACCACCACTGTGGAAAACAGTATGGATTTTCCTCAAAAAACTAAAATTGGAACTGCCTTTTAACCCAGTGATCTCACTGCTGGGACTATATACTAAGAATCCTGAAACACCAATTCAAAAGAACCTATGCACCCCAATGTTCATAGCAGCACAATTTACAATAGCCAAGTAAGTGCTAGAAGCAACCTAAGTGCCCATCAGTAAATAAGTGGATCAAAAATCTATGGCACATTTACACAATGGAATACTACGCAGGAGAAAGAAGGGGCTCCTACCCTTCGGGGCAGCATGGATGGAGCTGGAGACCATTATGCCAAGTAAAATAAGCCAGGCAGTGAGGGGCAAATACCATATGATCTCACCTATAAGTGGAACCTAATCAACAAAACAAGAAAGCAAAATAGAACCAGAGGCATGGAAACAAAGAACAAACTGACAGTGCCCAGAGGGGAGGGGGAAGGGGAATAAGGGAGGAAAGATGGGGAAGGGCCTGGTTAAGAAACAAGTATAAATGACCTATGGTCATGGACAACAGGGTGGGGATTGACTATGGGGATGGGGGTGGGTAGGGAAGTGGAGGGCAATGGGGGAAAATTGGGACAACTATAATAGAATAATAATAATAAAAAAGAAATTTTAGCATCTACCAAAAAAATAAACAAATAAAACAAAATAAATTTTTCTCAGGGAACTGTTCATATCACTCATGAGTGCAGTAACACTGACTCACTCTGTGTGCCCGGGTTGAGATACAGAGAGCAGACATCTGGGCCCTGCCCTCGAGAAGGTCAAAGGGCAGGTGGGGGAGGCCAAACGTAGTTTAGTGGAAAGTGTGCCACCAGGGGATACATGTGGCTTTCAGGGCGCAGGGACAGTGTCACCTTGGCCATCTGCATGCCATTTGGGCTGCAGTCATTGACACAACCACCGCACAGAACCAAGCCCATGCTGCCCGGCCCGGCACTCCAGGGCCTGCAGAGCCTAGCCCTGGCGACCTCACCGGCCAAGCCAAGTATGTCCCTAGATCTCTATCAGTCCTACTGCCAACCTTTCCTCACACAGGTCCATCCGCCTGGAATGCCTTTTCTTTCCTTACTCTCTTTCTCCGGGTCAGAATCCCACACCCTCTTTCAAGAAGGCCCAGCACATACTGTTATAACTTTAGCTGACACTCAATGAGTCCTTTCCTGTGTGCCAGCCCCTGCTCCCGGCACATCACATCATCCTCTCTTAAACTCTCCCCGTCTGTGCCCACTGACAGCCTGCTGGAGGGGCTTGGACGCTACCTGATCGTGCCTGGTGGCCCCTCCCTGGACTGAAGTCTGAGAATGGCATCTGGCTTCCAGGTCCAAGGAGTTGCTTCACATTGAATCTCTCCGTGTCTTAGTGGCTCATCCATTCAATGTGGCCAACAGCATGACAGGGCTGGGGGAAGACTGAAGGAGAGCTTGGGGGTCGTAGAACGCAGTGCTTGGCGCACAGTAGGTGCTCGGGGAACGAGCAGGCAAGCCAGCCTGTCTGCAACACTTTGGCCATAAAGAAAACTTTCCCACACCCACAGTGCTTTATTCAGTGAACATCTGAGTGCCTCCCACAGAAGCTCACACAGTGTAGCTTCTACTACACAAACACCTATAACGTTTGCCTCTTTTTGAAAATAAGCCAGAGCTTCACGCTCACTTATCCTGCTTGCCGTGTGTAGGGGACAGCCTGGGGTGCCAACCAGGGTTGTAGCTGAGCCAAATTCAGCCTTTGAAGGTCAACCTCCAGCCCCTACAATCACAAGGAACAGTAAACCAGCCTGAGAGCAGAACGGCCCAGCTCTGCTGCCCCCTAGTGTCCGTGTGCTCTCACTGGGACCTCCCTGTGTCCTACCACAGGCTGGGGAGGGTGAGAAGGCGCGGAGGTCAGGATTCTCCCACAGAGTGGTGTGCCCTGTGCAAATTCAGGCTTTCTTTGACGAGGCATGTCCTCAGCTGTTCTGCTTGGAGCTCCGCCATCCATCAAGGTCCTAGCTGCTTTCCTGGGACCCCTGGCATGGTCCCAGATCTCACACCAGTCCTCCACCCTTGTGGTGTCCAGGGTGGGGGGAAGATCCAATAGGGCCAAGCTGAGCCAGGCTGTGCAAGTCTGCACCTGCCCTGGACACCTACAGCAGATGGCTGCCACACCAGACTGCCACCAGGGCCACCTCCAGGGTCACACCAGGGCCTCCTACCTCCCCCTTCCTGGGGCTCAGCCTCAAATGGGCCACCCTTGGGCCATGTCTAGTCTCATGCACATCACGACAGCTTCCCGCTGCTCCCCCAGGCTGCACTCTGCTCCTGCTGGCCACCTGACCACTACATCGAGGGCTTCTCTGCCCCTAAATCAAAGTCTCTCCTCCTGGGTTCCCCTTCTATCCAGACTCCATCTTCCACCCACAACTTAGGCTCCCCAGTCACAAGACCCTGAAGACCCATGCCCTACCATGGTTCTTCCTGCACACCTTTGCTGGCCTGACTTTCTCTACCTGGAGTTTGGCCTCCCTACCTTTGACAAACATCCCCCTATGCTGTAAAAGTCCACTCAGTTGTCCCTGCTGGCCAGGTATATGGCTGAGCAGACTGGACCCTGTAAAGGGCATGGTGCTGCATCAGCTGGAGGAAGGGGTGCCCTCTTAGAAATTCATCTACTTTGCACAGTGGTGCCATATAGGCAGGCAGAGCATCAGCCTATCCTGCCATGGTCCTCTGAGCACTGACGGCACTGAGACCAGGCACCACATCTGACTCGTACTGGATCTACATTATCTGTTTCCTTGTTGACTAGTCAACACACAGGTGGACTGTGGGCTGGCCTCCACAGTGGGGAGCAGAACAGACGCAGCCCTTGCTCTTGAGGGCTCAAAGCACATGGCTGCCTCGCCTAGGCAGTCAGTTCCTCCTCCAGGCGGCTCCCCACCACCCTTGTCATCTGTCATTCTCTCCCTGTAGCCCCTTGAAGGCAGTCCTTGTCTCTCTGGGGCCAGGTGAGGTGGCAAAAAGCACATAAGTCTACTGAAGGGTGACATCACCTTAAGGGTCTCCTGTTTCTGGCTGAGCCAAAGGTCTATGGCAGCCACACGGCAGAGTGTGTTCTCAGTTTTAGCTCAGGAGCCCTCTGCCCCTGGAGAACGGCTGGGGCCCAGGCAAAGTCTCCAGCAAAGTGGACACGTGATCTGGGAATGCCCCAGTGTGCATCTGCGGTGTTCTCTCTAATGAATGCCACACACCAGCCTCAGTGTCTTAGGCCAAGTGTAGCATCTTTGAGGAAATTCCTGTTTGCGTGGAGAAGTCTGGCTCCCACGGAGGCAGCTGCCACTTGCACAGGAGTTGACCACTCCAAGGCCCCTGCACAGCCCGCCAGTGGGCAGCTTCCCTATTCAGGGAGGCCCCTGAGCCCTCTGGGAAACACTCCACCACGGAGCAGGACAGAAGGCCAGTTTGAGTCAGTGCCTGCTGAACCTCGCTTTCAGGCTCTGCGCCTGAGGGGCTGTTTTGCACAGGCTGTTGATGACTCCTGGCACATGTGGCCCTGTAGCCCTCAGATACCTCCCTACAGTCACGGATGAGGGAGGCTCCCGAGTGCTGCCCTTCAACCACTGGCTGGGTGGGGGCCTCCCATGGGTAGGGCTAAGGGGTCCTGACTCTGGAGAAAGGCCCTGTCACCTGGCAGCAAGCGGTGACTGATACTATAACTGTTATTTGAGTGATGGCCCCTGCCCCGCCACCCCCACCCCCCCACCCAGCTCCAGCCCTGACCTTGCCTCTCAGATGAGCACATCAGGCCCAGAGTGGCCCACAGGGACAATGGCAGGCAGGCCCTGGGCACTGGCAGACGGAAGGAGCTTAGGGAGAGAAGGGGATTAGAGAGGCCTGCCCACCCCAGCTCAGGGGAGGGGCCCTGGGGCCTGACTTAGGGCACTGGGCCGTGGGTGGGAAGGATAAAGACCTGGCCCCTCAACTTTCTGGTTGTAGGCCGAATACCACCAAGCACTTAGCAACAATGGATCAGTTAAAACCTCAGATGGAACCCTGACCGCCAGGTATTATCCATGTGACACCGGACAAGTCAGTTAACCTCTGCACCTCAGTAAAAAGGGGAAAGTGCCAGCAACCTGTTAGGATTTGCTGTGAATATTAAATAACAGGCCAAGTTTCAGGTAGGATTCCAAAAGGGTCAACTCTCTCCCTTCTTTGGCTCGAAAAGAACCTTATTGCCTCCTCTGATGCTGCTATTTGAATGTAAAATAGTAAACACTAACATTCATAGACCGTTTGCTCTGCGCAGGTCCAGTTTAACTCCAGTTTGAGGTTCAGGCATTTCACATACATTATCAGCCTGAATCTGCCCAAGGTGGATGGAGGTGGAACAGAGAAGAGACCCCACAGTGGAGTAACTGGGCTCACAGCGTGGAGCACGGAGCAGGCCTCAGGACTGGCGGGTGAGGGTCCTGCGATGGGGCCCCGACTGTGTGCGAGGGAAGGGCAGGAGTGGCCCTCACAGCCTCCTGAGAGATCTCAGGGTGAAGGCTGACTCCTGCAGGGGGATGGGGACATGAGCTCTGGGCGAAGCTGAGGAGCCAAGGGACCCTGCTTCACAGAAACCTTGTACTCCGGCTGAGGAGTGGGCAGGGAGTAGTGAGGAGACCCCCTTACCGAGATCAGGAAGCCCGGGTCAGTCCTGGTTACATCGCGGACCTGCTGCGGGACCTATGGGACCAACACCCTCAGTTTCCGGGCCCCAGAGACGGGCAAGGATGTACTAAGTCTGTCCCTGAACTTGGCCTTGGGAGACGAATGGGCTCAGGGCCTAGTCTGATCAGTGAATAGTCCTCACCATGGAGGGAGTGGGGATGCGAGAACTGGAGGGAGATTGTTGTGGGGTCTCAGAGAGCAAGGCCCCTTATTTCTGCACACCCCCAGCTGCTTCCCAAACCCGCCTTGAGCCCGCTAGAATTTGGAGGGTGGTGACCTGGGCGGCTTGGGGGAAGAGGGCTTGAAGGGACGGCTTGGCAGCTGGGGCTGGGGGCTCACCCCCACTCAAGATCAAGACCCCCACAGCGTGTCGGGGTTGGGGGTAACAGACGAGGACAGGGAGGGACTTACCTGCTAACAGCCAGAGAGAGCCCCCCGATACGAGGAAGAAGGTCAGCATGTCCGGCAGCGGGGCCCGGCCCGGCCCGGCCCGGTACTGCCTCCTCGGCCCTCGGCCCCGCGGCTCCGCAGCCCCAGCAGTCGCCGCGCCGCCGCCGGGTATTTTTAGCCCCCGCCCCCTGCTCCGCAGCGCCCCCTCCCCGCGCCGCGGCGGAGTCTCAGCGGGAGGGGGAGGGCGCGGCGCGCGCTCCGCACGGGCGCCCCCACCTGCCCTGGTCCTACCCGGGTCGGGGGCGCCCCGAGCTCGCAGGCGCCGCCGAACCGTCAGGCCCCGGCGGGGGAGGGGCCTGGCCGCAGAGCGGACCAGCCGTCTCCGCCCCTGCCCCCAACGTCAGGAACCGGCGTTCGGGGAAACCGGCAGAAGAGGGGTGCACTGGCGGCCAGCGCGGGAGCGTGACGCCGCGTCCACCCCACCAATGAGCGACTCTTACCTCGCGCGACCCTGCTTTTATAGCTGAGCAGGCTCAGGTGGCAGAGGGGTCGCGGTCACCTGTCCTAGGAGGCACACGTGCCTGTGGGCTGCCGCCGGCTGACGAAAACCCGAAGACCCGAATTTACGACACCAGGATCCTCGATGTCAAGTCTGCAAGGCAGTGAGGAAAGAGGGGGGTGAGGTCTTTTCTGGTCTCTAGCAAAGGGGTTAGCTAGGCCAGATAGTGCCCAGACCCTCTGGGGATTCCTGTCCTTCTAGTTGCCCTGTGGGAAGATTGGCTCTGAGGCCACCCAAGGTCAGAGGGGGTTCCATGTAATCACAGGATGCCCATTGAGGTCACATGGGGTCACAGGAAGCCACATGGAATCACAGATGTCTGAGGGCACAGACAATGATGATCTTTATACACAACTTTATGTGGCACCATATAGCTACAGTAAATGGCCACACGGCCACCCAGCGCCACAAATGGACAGACACACTGCTGGCTGAGGGGTTGGACACCTTCTGTCCCTGTTTCTGTGACTGAAAGGAGGAAGCCCCATTGCACATTCTTTGGAAAGAAGTGTAGATACACCTGGATTTCAAGGTCACCTCTTCCCAACACTCCTGCCTGCTCTCAAAACATGTATAGCCCACTAGTCGTCCAGCACCAAGGACAGTGCTCTGGCAGCCCAACCTTATGTATATAGAGTACAGGCGGTCCTCCCAGCGCCAGCACCAGCTGACTCAGGGAGAAGAGGACAGGAAACTGGAGAGTAGACGCCAGGCAGCAGACAGTGGAAGAGCCAGAGGTCTCTTCAGACACACCAGAGACCACCTACCCTGAGAGCATGTGCACTCACAGCTCTACAGCTGGGGCGTAAGTTTTTGCAGGGTTCTGTGCCTGCAGTGCCGGTATATGGCATGTGTGCACCCAGGGCTGCCTTCGTACACCGGGTAGGGGCAAGTGTGCAGATATTCATCTCTGAGACACTGCCCTTGTTTACAATAGGGCCCTCCACCTTCTTCCCCGTCTCAGGATCTGGATGCAGGGAACATTGCTCCTGCTGGAACTCAGGCACAGCCTGGTTGGGACTTGGGTGGAATCTCTCATGCTCCAGGGTTGTCAGGTCTTCTCCAAGGTGTCACATGACTGTCAGAATCCCTCTTTCTACACCCACTGGCAGCAGGTTAACTGAAGACCTGCTGGTGCTCAGGAGGAGACCCACAAGGAACCAGAAGGCTGGGCAGAAGAAAGGCATCTCCCCAGACTAGACTGGCATAGAGAGGTGGGCAGACAACATCTCCACAAGCCAGGGGACAGCAAAGCGTTTTCACAGAGCAGGGACCGCAGGAGCCAAGCAGCAAACTCAGGCCCAGCCCTCCTCTGCAGCACTCAGCTGCAGTGCTGCTCCAGGCCCTTGTGTGGCTCCTGGCAGCCTCCTCCCTAGAGTGATGTCATGGGACACATTTAGTCTGGCCTCCTGCAGAATGTTGCATCCAGTTATTCTTCCTACAGATGTCTCTGCTACTTGTGAATATTTTAATTCAAAAACCTGTCCTGGAGCTGTGACAGATTCCAGCTTAACTGAGTAATTCTGTTTTCCTCTGAGCATGGGTTGGGCCCACCTGAAGGATGGAGACAGGAAGGCCCTAGGTCTGGGTGTGGGATCAGGGCCAGGTATCTCCCTCCTTTCTTGGCCTGTTCCCACCACTGTGGAAGGGGACTTGTTCTTTCCTGTCCTGGGCTCCCAAGGTATCCTTCCTCTCTGTGGTTCTCCATCTATGGACCATCTGTGGACCTGGGCAGTTGTGACTCTGAGGCCTCCAGACTGTGTTGATGTGACAGCCATGGAACCCTGCAGAAAGGGCCCAGGGCCCAGAGATTCAGAGGCTCGGCTGGAGGGTCCTTGAACTTCTCTCAGCCACAGTAGTAGCACCACTGTTCACACCTTTTTAAAAAAAATATTTCATTGATTATGCTATTACAGTTGTCCTATTTTTTATCCCCTTTATTCCTCCCTGCCCTGCATACTCCCTCCCTCCAGCATTCTCCCTCACCCTTAGTTCATGTCCATGGGTCATACATATAAGTTCTTTGGCTTCTCCATTTCCTGTACTATTCTTAACCTCCCCCTGTCCATTTTGTACCTACCATTTATGCTTCTTATTCCATGTACCTTTTCTCCCATTCCCTCCTCCCTCTTCCTGCTGATAACTCTCCATGTGATCTCCATTTCTGTGATTCTGTTCCTGTTCTAGTTGTTTGCTTTGTTTTTGTTTTTGTTTATGTTCAGTTGTTGATAGTTGTGAGTTTGTTGTCCTTTTTACTGTTCATATTTTTTATCATCTTCTTTTTCTTAGATAAGTCCCTTTAACATTTCATATATTAAGGGCTTGGTGATGATGAACTCCTTTAACTTGACCTTATCTGGGAAGCACTTTATCTGCCCTTCCATTCTAAATGATAGCTTGGCTAGATAGAGTAATCTTGGATGTAGGTCCTTGCCTTTCATGACCTGGAAAACTTCTTTCCAGCCCCTTTTTGTCTGTAAGGTTTCTTTTGAGAAATCAGCTGATTATATTGTGGGAACTCCTTTGTAAGTAACTATCGTCTTTCCTCTTGCTGCTTTTAAGATTCTTTCCTTATCTTTAATCCTGGGTAATGTGATTATGATGTGCCTTGGTGTATGCTTCCTTGGGTCCAACTTCTTTGCGACTCTCTGAGCTTCCTGGACTTCCTGGAAGTCTATTTGCTTTATCAGATTGGGGAAGTTCTCCTTCATTATTTTTTCAAATAAGTTTTCAATTTCTTGGTCTTCCTGTTCTCCTTCTGGCACCCCTATGATTCAGATGTTAGAACGTTTCAAGACGTCCTGGAAGTTCCTAAGCCTCTCCTCATTTTTTTGAATTCCTTTTTCTTCATTCTATTCGGGTTGAATGTTTTTTTCTCCCTTCTCGTCCACACTGTTGATTTGAGTCCCAGTTTCCTTCCCTTCACTGTTGGTTCCCTGTATATTTTTATTTCACTTTGCATAGCCTTCACTTTTTCCTCTATTTTGCGACCATACGCAACCATTTCTGTGAGCATCGTGATTACCAGTGTTTTGAACTCTGCATCTGATAGGTTTGCTATCTCTTCATCACTTAGTTCTATTTCTTGGAGCTTTGATCTGTTCTTTCATTTGGGTCATATTTTTTTGTCTCAGCACACCTGTAACATTGTAAGGGGTGGAGCCTTAGCTATTCACCAGGGCAGGGCAACCCGTGTGGCTGCGTTGTGATGCTGTATGTCGGGGAGGAGCCCAAAAGGGAACAATGTGGTTTGCTCGGCTCTCTGTTGGCTTTCAGTCATTTTCCCCACTTCCCACAAGCAAATCGGGCCCTTCTGGTGCTGATTCCTAGGTGTGTGGGCTTGTGTACATTCTAGGACCCTGTGGTCTCTCCAATGAGCTCTCCTGTGAGGCTGGGAGTTTCTCCCACCACCACAATTCCCCACAGATATTTACAGCCAGAGGTTTTGAGCCTTTATTTCCATGCACTGGAATCTTGGGTTGTGCAGTCTGTCTCACTTCTCAGTTGTTTCTCCTGGTTTATCTGCACGCAAAAGTGGGACCGCCTGGTCTGCCAGCTGCAGCCATACTTCTCTGCTCTGGCTACACATCTCCGTCCTTCCCCTCCTACCAGTCTGAATGAATGTTTCTTCTTTAACTCCTTGGTTGTCAGACTTCTGGTTTGATTTTCTGGCAGTTCTGGTTGTTTTTTGTTTCTAAATTTGTTGTTGTCCTTCTTTTGGTTGTGTGAGAAAGCAAAGTATATCCATCTACCTCTGTTCATACCTTTCTTCTCCCAGATCAGCACTTCTGAGAGGAGAGGGCAGGCAAGCTAATCCTGACCATGTTTTTGACCCTAGCACAGGGCCCAGAGAATGCAGAGAACATTATCCCATTCAACAGAGCAGGAGACTAAAGTTTAGAGAGGGAGTATCTGCCTCAGGTCACAGAGAAGTTCTGGTCTTCGAATTCTCCTTCATTCATTCACTCACTCACTCACTTGAGGAGCTCAGAACAGACTTCCTCAAGAGGTGCCACTTTGACATGTGAATTATGTTGAGCTGAAGGCATTCAAGACCCTGTAGGCCAAGAAACTTTTACCTCTCCCTTAAAGAATTTAAATTAAGAGCCTTGTCTATAATAAGAATTATCACCAGAAATACTTCTTCTGACTCATTTATAGGACAGGAAAAACTTCTAACCACTGAACACCTGCTGATCTTCTTATTGTCCTGCAAATGACAATCCTCCCCTCTGAAGTCCCCAAGGCATCTCACTTCCTTGTCAGCTGAGAATGTCATGTATTTCTCATTTTAACTTCTTGTTTCTGAACCTCTCATGTATGTGGAGTCTCTTACTCTCTCATGGATGTGGGGTTCCATGCATATGTATAGAATTAAATTTGGTCATTTTCTCTTGTTAATCTGTCTTATATTGTTTTAATGATTAGACCAGCTGGAAGAACCTAGAAAGACAGAAATAAGTTTCTTCCTCCCCCACACACTCAATCGGCTCATGTTCACTAATATGTGTCCTACCCTCTCTGGGCACTGGGGGTGCAGGGAGACAGAAAGAGAGCTGTAGTAACAGCAGTCCAGGGCGATAAACCTCATGCCACACATTTGGTCCTGGTCTAACCCAAAGAAGACCTCCTGGAGGAGGAAATCTTTGAGTTGGGCCCCAAATCTAGCCAGCCACTGAAGTGGGCCAAAGGACACTGAGACCAGAAGAGTTGGTGTTCGTGCTGCCTGTCACTACCAGACCCAATAAGCAGAGGCAGTGACTGAATCTTTATAGGTGCTTTATCCCTATGGCCGGCAATCTGAGAAGATGGTGGGTTATGTGCCCTGACAGACCACCTTACGTTCCATTTCAAACCGACCCTTTTGGTAAGGAAAAGAAAAGTGTAGGTAAGGGGATTGGAATCCAGGGAGAAGGTTAATCAGATCAAAAGCTGCAGCGTTCTTTCATCTGTTGACCAGTGATTCTTTATCTGTGTCCTGGGTAGTGGACATCTCCCCCCCGGAGTACAATGGCTCAGACACCATTTCAATGGCTTGCAGTCCTCCCAGGGCACAAAGGCAGAACTGCCTGTGGTCTCCTGGAGTCAGGGTGGGTCATACCTTTGGTTCCTGAAACAATAGCTTTTTACATGCACTGATTACTAAGCTTATTTAGTATTACCTAAAACTAAAATTTTCCAACTCTTGAGTCCCCGTCGACACCACTCCCAGTCCTGGTCCTGATTCTGTTACACTGTGCAGCCCTGGGCAGTCCTCTGCCCCTCTTTGTGTTCCCTGATCCAAGTTGGGGCTGATCTAGAGGCTTCTGGGAATTAGGGCCAACTAGCCATGACTCTGCTGCCTTTTTCATCATCAGTGACCACTTCTCTGGTCCGTGAGGTCCAGTGTCCACTCTGTCCAGCCTTCTAGTGGCCCAAAGAGACAGCCAAGGATGGCCTTGGCCCCTCTGGGCTCAGGTCTGCTGCAGTTAGGACGTCTGGGCTGTGCTCTGATGGCAGAGGACCTCTGTTTTTCGGGCTTGCCAATATTTTTTAATGCTCTCCTATATTTTGATAGTTTCCTGCATTGTAAGTACCCTCTTCCCAAGGTAAAATTCCGAAAACTCTTTTCTGTCTCCCTTGCAGGAATGGGTGAGTGGCTCAGACCGTGCCAGTGAGGTGGAGCCTCACGAGCCTTTGATTCCAGTGCCAGCAATGAATGCGACAGAGAGTGCAATCTCCATCTCGCTGGCACAGGGCTGGGAGAGGAGGCCACGCAGAGTGGATGGCTGGGGAGTTGTTTCTGGAAACTGATATTTGACTCTGTTTCTGGAACCTTCCAACAACGCTGTCAGCTACCTAACATTCTGTAATATGCTCATTTTCTGCTTAAATAGTCAGTATGGATTTTGTCTGAAACCAAGAACTCAGACTGACCTACTGCTAAAGGTTTTTCCAGCCCTGGGCGCACAGCACGCTGTGCCGCTACCCATGGCCGTGCACCCTCGGGTACGTCCGCTCTGGCTGCGGCCTGGGTGAGCTGAGCCTTTGCTTCTCTTTACTCTGACAACCACCCATCTGGAGAGCTGAGCCAAGAACTTGAGAGCCCCTCAGAGCAAAGTCTTTGAATATATGATGAAATGCTTGAGGAGCTGTAAACAACGTTCAACTGACATCTTCTACTGTGTCGTAGTGTTCCCCCCAACCCTGCCCAGTTAATAAAATTGTTCAACGTGGAAATGCTGGAAAATACAGAAAAATGTAAACTAAAATCACTTGTAACTTCATTCCCCATGGAATGACCCGTGTAATTTCGTGCATTTCCTAATAACAGTGTCAAACACTAATATAGTACTCGGTGTGTGCTGGGCATTGTTTCCGCATGTTTTGCACGTGTGCTATGGATTGAATCTGTCTCTCCCCATTGAAGACCTAACCCCCAATGTGATTGTATTTGGAGAGAGGGTCTTTTTTAAAAAATATTTTTTAAAATTTATTTTTACAGAGAAGGGAAGGGAAGGAGAAAGAGAGCCTTTCAAATGCCCCCAGCTGGGGACTTGGCCCACAACCCAGACATGTGCCCTGACTAGGAATCAAACTGGCGACCTTTGGGTCTGTAGGCTGGCTCTCAATCCACTGACCACATCAGCCAGGGCTGGAGATTAGGCCTGTAAGGAATGGAATCTTAATCCAGTAGGACTGTTGTCATGACAAGAGGAGACAGAGGCACTAGGGAGTGTGCACACAGAGCAAAGGCCCTGTGAGGACAGAGAGGAAGGCGGCCATCCACCAGCCACAGAGAGAAGTCTCACCAGAAACCAATCTGCGAACATGACCCCCAAACAGTGAGAAAATACTTTTCAGTTGTTTAAGCCACTCTGTCTGTGGTTATGGCAGTTAGAGAGCACTAATACCATACGGCGATTAATTTAAAGCTTACATCAACCCTGGCTTCCCCCCATGCATAGCACAGTCCAATAAATATTTGTTAAATGAATGAATGATGGAAACATTTTATTCAGTATCATATGCTATTTTTTAAAGTCTAACCACATAAGTATTTTCCAGATGTTACTACCTCTTTAAATTAAAAAACAAAACAAAACATGATAGTCATTTCTGCATTTACTCAGTTAACAAGTGAACCCACGGTGTTGGAGGCTTCGTGTAGGTATCGGGGGTGTCACAGTGAACCAACACACAAAAAGTCCCTGCCCACATGGAGTGCACTTGCTCTGTGGAAATGCCATTGCCCAGGTGTCACATGGGAATGAACCTACTTATGTGGGAAGATTTCTTTTAACTAAAAATGATCTGAGGCACCAATCAGGCAGACACGAGCAACCAGATTCTTTTCTTTTAAAAAGGCAAATAAAACAACTAGTGGGCTCCCGGGATTTCCCCAGAGCCATAGAAAGACACAGATGCAACCCTCGGAACTTGTCCTGAGTCCACAGGGTTGGGAGTTGGGGCTGACTAAGCT
Organism: Macrotus californicus; assembly: GCA_007922815.1. Lineage (NCBI taxonomy): Eukaryota > Metazoa > Chordata > Mammalia > Chiroptera > Phyllostomidae > Macrotus > Macrotus californicus. Next base: position 76,570 of record VMDR010002371.1, read on the forward strand.
GCCAGCACTGGTCCCCGAGGACACACTGGTGCATGCCTCCCACTGGCACAAGGTCAGGATTTGATGGGAAATAAGTCACATTCTTAAGTTTTTGCAAATGAAGCAAAAACTTTTTGAAGAAAATATATATAAATTTTACATCATCTGGGGTAGGGAAAATCTTTCTTTGTTTGCACAACAAAGAGGACAGAAACCACAAAGGAAAAGATAGGCAGATCTGAAGATCTTACTATTTAAATATCTGCATGTTAAAAACCACCATTTAAAAATCCAAAAGATAAATAGATAACTCACAAAAAAATGTTTATAGTATAGGCCACAGAAAAAGGCTTTGACATGTAACCCAAATCAAGAAGAAGACAAATAAACAAAGGACATGAACAGGCAACTCAAAAAAGAAGAAACGCTGCCCTGTTCTGCCTAGCTGCCTGCCTCGGGGGACTGTGAAGCCACTGTCCCAATGTCACCACTTGTGTGGTGTTGCCTTCCTCCAGAGACTGAGGTGGAGTCTCCATTCCCAGACAGCTCCCAGGGTGCTGCCCGCTGTTAGAAGGGGGGCAGGGCTAGCACTCCAGGAGACCACCTCACTCACCTGGTAGCCCGTCCCCATCGCTGTTTCCACACACCCAGAGTGCAGGCTGGGTTTCCTGGTGGCCACCCAGGCAGCTCTGCCCAGGGCCAGGTCAGATGATGTCAATAACAAGAGCAGGGTGGGGATCAGGAGACAGTGTGGGCGTCTGAGGGTCTGACAGCCTGCAAACCCTTTTTGAAGGACAGCTTGGCCAGGCATGTCACCACTTCAACAAATTCTTAACCTTTGACTACCACCGGCAGGTGTACATGGGAATTAACACAAAGGAGAAAAAACATCAGGACCTATTTGTTCAAAGGATTGTCACTGCAATATTATTTACAATAGTACCAAGTTGGAAATTACCCAAATGTCCAATCACAGAGCTGAACTCACTTTTGTGCTTCCATAGGATAGCATGTGCTCTGTTACTCATAAAAATGCTGATGCAGAAGATGCACAGTGACACAGAGAGATGTTTGTGGCATGTGGCCAATTGAAAAATATAGGTTATAAAACGGTACATTCAGGATGATGCCAATCATGTCTAAAAGCGTTTACATATTAGTGGAAAAATGGAAAAGGTTAAAAGTGGTTATCACTGAGTGGTGGGAGTATACATATGTATTTTTTAATTTAGTTGTATTTTCCAAATTTTCTACATCAATAGACATTTAACAAGCAAAAGTCTGTTATAAGAAAAGGCCATTTCTCTTAGTTCAGAAAGGGCTGGGTGCAGGACAGGGAGAGGTAGGTCATGAGGAGATCAAGGGAATCAGAATGACGTCCCCTCCCATGTGGCAGGAACTCCGGGTGTGAGCAGAGGGTCAGACTCCTCAGCTCCTGGATCTCTGGGCATCTGCCCCAGGCTTCCCCTTCTCTGGTGGCTATCCGAAGTCCACACTGGGCTGGGGTTTAGGAGAGAGGTCAGGGCTGGAGGTGGCCCTGAGGACCTTCAGAGTGGTTCCTGTCACCCAAGGAAGGTGTCAGAGAGGGAGGGGAGCAGGGCACAGGCAGACCCTTTCAAGGTGGTAGAGGGAGGCACCTTCCCTCAAGGAGGGCCAGGTGCCAGGGAAGTCAAAGGAAAGAGTTTCCGGAAGAGGGCGGGGCATCCCCTGGAGGCAGGTGGGATGCCTCCCATTCTCAGAGCTCATTACAGCGAACCAAAACACTGGCGCCCGCGCCCTCACCCTCTCCCTCAGAAGCATGGCTTCGAGACAGCCCCCTCAGAGCCAGGAGAGAAACTGAGCACAAGGAAAAGTACTTCAAAGGCAAGGGAAAGGCTGGCTAGAAATCTGCCAGAAAGGTGTGGAGGGGCCTCTGCCCAAAAAAACATCCCCAAGGCCCAGAGACTGATTGCCCAGAAAGGCCAGCTGGGCAGGGGCCCAGACCTCTGGGCCGGCTGGCCTCTGCTCCCTAAGCCTGCAGAGATTGGGGAGGGTGGGGACTCACTCAAGGTCTCACAGCAGATAGAGAGGGAGACCGAGCCAAACTCAGGCCTTGTAACTCCCAGCCTTGGAGGTGCCATCTGTTACCCCTGAGAGAAATGTTTTCAAATTTGAAAACATAAATGATCCCTGTATTATATAAGTTATTTAAAACTATCTAGAAACACCATTTGTCATCCAATTCAAGTTATTTATGAAGCAAATAGTGAGAATTCCAAAACTTGATGTGATGTCAGATTTGTAACAACTGAAAACATAGGCTAATATCAGATATAAATGCAGGCACAACAATTTCAAATGAAATTTTAACAGATGGATTAAGTGTGTGAGTTGAATTCCACTAAGATAAAATAGAAGCTATCTCCAGGGTGCCAGGATGATGTGGGACCAGCAGCTGGGGCAACACCTGAAGATGTGCTGAGCATCACCCAGGCGCGACTGCACGGCGAACTTACACTCTACCCCCAGCAACTCTAACATCTAAGAGTTATTCATTATTATCTAAGATAATAAAGATGATCTTTGCAGCAGCTTCTTTGGAAAAAGTTGCCATCACTATGCCCTTCGCTCCACTGGGAGAGAAAAGGAAACTTCCTCTACCTACCTGGGCTCTTTCAGCTAGGAAATAAATCAACACAAGACAGATTCGTAAAAGAAAATGACCAACTTTAATAACATAAGTGTGCAGGGAACCCCACATACGTGAGAGAGTCAGAAATCCCGCAAACACAAGAGGTTCAGAGACAGGGAGGTGAAAGTGAGATCTCGGCAGCATTCCGAGCTGAGGAGGTGGGGAGGTGCTGTAGGGGTTCAGAGGGGAGGGGGGCCACCCCAGGGTGATAGGAAGAGCAGGTGTTCAGTCTTGGAAGTTTGCCCTGCCCTGCAGACAGGTCAGATGAAGTGTTTCTGGTGATACCTCTTATTGTGGGCGAGGCCCTCGATTTAAATTCTTTAAGGGAGAGAGAAAACTTGCTCTTGAGCCAGCGGAGTCTCAAATGCCTTCAGCTCAAAATAAGCCACATGCTAAAGTGGCACATTTTGTGGAGGCCTGTTCTGAATCTTTTCACCATCCTCAAAGTCACACAGTGTGTGACTCTGTCCCCTGGTCACTGGTGATTTACTTACCCAGATGACCACTAACTGACCTAAGAGCTGGACCCATCCTGGTTCTCCCCTAAGAATTTGGAGCTAGAATTCTAGTCCTTTTTTGCAGAGAGTGTCCATGTGCAGAGAACATGAAAATCGTGAGAAACAGAGGAGTTCCTGGTTGAGGTCTCTACAGGATAAGCAAAGGGTGGCAGGAGTCAGTACAAAAATGCCAGACGAGAAGGGGGCTGGGGCCCAGCTATGTTGCATCTCAAAACCAATCCCAGGTAAAGATTTTCAGCCAGTCCCTGATGGAGTTGGAACCTGTGATGGCCCTCGTTTCTCACTGCACCCACATCCCTGAGCCCAGGGGCTGTGCTGCATTCCTGCATTTGGAGCAGGTGAGATCCTCCCCAGGGGCCCTGTCATCAGTCTTTAACTGGCTCGAGCAGGTTACTGTTGCTTGCAGTCACTTGTACTAATGAACATAATTTTTCAGTTGAGGATATTAGGGCTTAGAGAACTGGAGTAACTTGCCTGAGATCCTACAGCTGGTCTGAGATTTGAACCCAGAGCTATTCGGACTCCCAAGCCTGTGTTCTTTCCACTCTACCTATTAGTAGAAAAATTGGCAATAATTATATTAAAGAGAAATCCACAGAAATTCAGCATTCTCTCTCAATAAAGTCTCTTAAAATTAGGAGTTGAGGATTTCTTTTGTTAAAAAAGGAAAGCAAGGGTTAATTTCTTGGGTGGAGACCATGTGAATTCAGGAGCCTGTCTGTTTTGAAGTGGGAGAAGATGGCCAGGGCAAGCTGTCATGCCCCTCCTCCCTGAAGTCGGCACAGCCTCTGTGGTTTGCAGGAGGGCAAACCCCGAAAGGAAAGAAAGAGAGTTAATGTCAACCACAAGCACTTGGTGATGACAACAGCAGGGAATCCACCCAAAATACCAGTGGGTCCCACATATGTGCGCTGTGCACCTGCAATCCCAAAGAATTTAAAAAAATTTTCTTATCCTGTAGAACGGAAGCTCCCAAACAAGGAAAAGGTAATGGAACATAAAACACCCAGGACAGTGTCCAATGAAGACAGGACAGGTTCACCAGGTGGATTCCCTCCCACAGACGTGAGGTAAGCGATGAGGGGGTGACTCAACCAGCAGCACCTTCGAGGAGTCAGACCAACACCCACGGGGACCCACTCTCCATGTAGGGGAGGCCTGAAATCTGTCACCTCCTCACTCAGTGCACATTCTGGTATCTGCTCAGCCATCTGGCTTTCAGGAAACACTCAGTAAAAGTTAGGTGTTGTAGAATTTTAGAACAAAGGACAAATCGTTAAACAAATATAAATACCAGCAGGTCATGTTCTGGTGGAGAAAGCTGAACAATTTCCCCTGGGGCAATACTTTTTAAGTCAGCATGGGTCTTTAGGGAGTGGAGATGATGGGCCTGTGAACTATGCCCTTAGGAAGCCCAAGGAAGATATCCTCAGGCAGTGAAGGGCAGTAAATGGCACTTGAAGGAAGAAGGAGCACTGGGCAGACAGGTCGTTGGTCCCGGCACCTCTGTTCCCTTTGGCCCCCTTCCCTGAACCCTGCCCTACGGCACACACACATTCAGCCCTGCTTCCTCCTTGGGCCCTTCCATTTCTATCACTTCACAGGCAAGTCCTTCCTGCCAGAGCAGGAAGTTCAGTGCCTCCAGCCAGCCCCAAGAGCCCAAGGCCTGCTTTTGCTGAGTCTCCAGCCACACAACCACAACTCCCTCCATGTGGTCTGTACTCCACCAGTGTTTCTCCTCCCACGAGACCTGTTTCTGTGGTTCCTTGGTTGGGAGGACTGTGGCCTTCCTGTCTCATCCTACCATCCAGATCAGAATCATTCATCTTTCCAGGGCAAGCACAAATGGTCCCCCAGTGGAAGACTACTCATATTCCCCTGAGGACAGGAGTGTGTAATGGTCAGTCCCCCTGCTGTGGGGACTCAGGCTTAGTTCTGCCTCCATCTGGGGATGGAAGAAGGAAAGAAGAGAGACCCCAAGTGAGCACCTAGAGGGTAGGAAGTCCAAGAGAAGCAACCAAAAAATTTTATACTAAACAGGAGTGTTAGTAAGGTGACAATATTTATTCTGTGAGAATTTTAAATGAGCACATTCAATCCAGCAATTCCATTTCTAGGAATTTATCTTCAGGAAATAATATGCAGAAATAGCTACATATGACTATTCAAAGATGTCCTGCATGATGTTACCTAAAGTATAAAGAATTCAAGGCAACTTTATTATCAACAATAGTGCATGAAATACAGGAAAAGACACAACAAAGAAAGAAAGCTACAGGCCAATATTGCTGATGAACATAGATGCTAAAATCCTCAACAAAATATTGGCAATCCAGATCCAGCAATACATTAAAAAGATCATACACCATGATCACGTGGTATTCATCCCAGGGAGGCAAGGATAGTACAATATTCACAAATCAATAAATGTAATTAATACACCACATAAATAAAATGAAAGACAAAAATCACATGATCATATAAATAGATGCTGAAAAAGCATTTGACAAAGTACAGCACCCATTTATGATAAAAACATTCAGTAAAGTGGGAGTAGAGGGAGCATACCCCAACATAATAAATGCCATATACAACAAACTTACAGCCAACATCATACTCAATGGGCAAAAACTAAAAGCTTTCCCCCTAAGACTGGGCACAAGATGAGGGTGTCCACTTTCACCACTTCTATTCAACATAGTATTGGAAGTTCTGGCCATAGTGATCAGACAAGAAAAAAATAAAAAGCATCCAAATTGGAAAGGAGGAAGTAAAACTGTCATTGTTTGCAGATGACATGATAGTGTACATAGAAAACCCCAAAGATTCCACCAAGAAACTACTTCAACTAATAAATGAATTTGGCAAAACAGTGGGATACAAAGTCAATATTCAGATATTGAAGGCATTTTTGTACACCAGCAATGAAATATCAGAAACAGAAACCAGGGGAAAAAATTCCATTTACTATAGCGACAAGAAAAATTAAGCACCTAGGAATAAGCTTAACCAAGGAGCTAAAATACCTGTATTCAGGAAACTACAGAACCCTGAAGAAAGAAATTAAAGAAGACACAAATAAATGGAAGCATATACCGTGTTCATGGATTGGAAGTATTAATATAATTAAAATGTCCATACTTCCCAAAGCAATCCATAGATTCTGTGCGATCTCTGTCAAAATACCAATAAAATATTTAGCAGATATAGAACAAATATTTCAAAAATGTATATGGAACCATAAATGACCCCAAATAGCCTCAGCAATTTTGAGAAAGAAGAACAAAGTAGGAGGGATCACAATACCTGACATCAAATTATATTACAAGGTCATTGTAATCAAAACAGTCTGGTATTAGCATAAGAACAGACACAAGGATCAATGGAACAAAATAGAGAGCCCAGAAATAAAACCATGTTTTCTATGGTCAATTAATATTCAACAAAGGGGGCAGGAGCATAAAATGGAGTAAAAATAGCCTCTTCAATAAGTGGTGCTGAGATATCTGGATAGGTACATGCAAAAAAGTGAAACTAGACCACCAACTTACACCATACACAAAAATAAACTCAAGATGGATAAAAGGCTTAAATATAAGTCATGATACCATAAAAGTCCTAGAGGAAAACATAGTTATTAAATGTCAGATGTCCCATGCAGCAGTATCTTTGCAGATATATCCTCTAGGGCAAGGGATATAAAGGAAAGAATGGGACTACATCAGATTAAAAATCTTCTGCACAGCTAAAGAAAACATCAGCAACATGAAAAGGGAACCAACGAATGATATTTACCAATGATACCTCAGACAAGGGCTTGTCTCCAAAATATATTAAGAACTCATATGACTCAACACCAGGAAGACAAACAATCCAATTAAAAAATGGGCAAAGGACCTGAACAGTCACTTCTCCATGGAAGTCCTACAGAAGGCCCATAGGCATATGAAAGGATGCTCAACATCACTAGCCATCAGAGAGATGCAAATTAAAACCATAATGAGATACCACTTCACACCTGTCAGAATGGCCATCATAAACAAATCAACAAACAAGTGCTGGCGAGGATGTGGAGAAAAGGGAACACTAGGGAGCTGTTGGTAGGAGTGCAGATTGGTGTGGCCACTGTGAGAAACTATGGAATTTCCTCAAAAAACTAAAATTGGAGCTGCCTTTTGGTCCAGCGATTCCACTGCTGGGATTATACACTAAGAATCCTGAAACACCAATTCAAAAGACCCTATGCACCCCAATGTTCACAGCAGCATAATCTACAAGAGTCAAGTGCCGGAAACAGCCTAAGTGTCCATCAGTCAATGAGTGGATCAAAAAACTGGTACATTTACACAATGGAATTCTACGCAGCAGAGAGAAAGAAGGAGCTCCTACCCTTCAGGACAGCATGGATGGAACTGGAGAGCATTACGCTAAGTGAAATAAGCCAGGAGGTAAAAGACAAACACCAGATGATCTCACCTATAAGTGGAACCTAATCAACAAAACAAACGAGCAAAATAGAACCAGAGACATGGAAATAAGGAACAAACTGACAGTGATCAGAGGAGACAGAGGAGGGGGCTAACAGGGGAAAGAAGGGGAAAGGGTCTAGTCATGGAACATGTATAAAGGACCCATGGACAAGGACAACAGGGTAGGGATTGAGTGGGAGAATGGTGAGGGGGAGATGGATGGGGCAGTGGAGAGCAATGGGAGAAAAATTGGGACAGCTGTAATTGAACAATAAAAAATAAACAATAGTGGGTTAGATACACATAGGACAAAATACTACGAGGCCACTAAAAATAATGACATTAAGACAATGCACATGATGTCAGAAAATGGTTAGTTACATTGCATTACGTGAAAACAATTATGAAATCCATTTTTTAACAAATACTTATTGAGTGACTACCATATGCCAGTAAACAGCAGCAAATAAACTAAATAAAACTCCTGTTCTCATGGAAGCTAACATTCCATTATAAACTTTGTAAACTGACATGTAAGATACAGTTCCAATTTTTTTTAAAAATGTGGTTGGAAGAGCATCAGGAAAGACAGAAACTGACGTGTCAAAAGTAAGTGACTGCCTCTAAGTTTAGGATTCAGGGAGGTTATTGTACTTTTTTGGGGGTTTTTTCTGAGTTTTTCAAATTTTTTATAATAAGTGTATATCACATTTGTGGCCAGAATGAAAACCAAAAAAAAAAAAAAAAAGTCATAAGTTTATTCAAAGGATACAAGTAGAGACATATGTAATACGTGGCTTTTCAAAAAAGGGATTTTTTTGGGGGGGGGGTGAATGCAATGTCTGCTGCTGTAGAGAAGACAGGCTGGGTGAGGGTGGGCTGGCACTCTGGGGGCACAGGGCCTCCCCCGTCAGCAGAAGTGGGTGTGGAATCCAGATAACACAAGATGAGCAGTGGGAGGAAAGCAAAAGGAACATCTTAAAGATCTTTCTTTAATATCCTCTGCCACAAAATCATAGCGATCCTCATTCTAGCGTTTCCCCCGTGAGTCAGAGTCCCCTCCTCCCCGGGCATGGCTGAGGCCCAGGCCTCCCTGAGCAGCCAGGACAGATGCCCCTGCTGCCTTCTTGGAAATCAGGTTTCAGAATTGGTCACTCATCAAATGTCACTTTTGGCTCCTTCCCTTCCCACACTCTTAGCTGTTACAGAAGCCCCTTCAACCCACGGTGACAACCAATGCAGCCAGGTCCAGCTAAGTCTTTCTTCCAGGGAGACCAGAGTCTTTCCTGAGGTCCCAGAGTCAGCCACGGACAGGGCTCGCCCCTGGGAGTCAGAGTAATGGTCTGTGCACGTGACCACCCTACACGTGATTTCTCTCACTTGTGTGGATGGAGCTCTGGGCTGGACTTGGGGTTTTCTCTTTGTAACGTGGGTGAAGAGATAACAGAGCTCAGAAGGAGGTTAATATGTAAAACATTGTGACACCTGCAATCGCTTGGCACCAGCCCTGATACCACCACCATCGCCGGGCAGCCTCCAAGGATGGCCAGGACCATTACAACCATGTTCCTACCCTGTCCTTCTGATTACTTCTGTTACCTCAGCTCTCCCCTTCCATCACCCTTACCCTTCCACATCTCACACAAACACAGCCTCACACCTTCCCAGTATTCATGCTGTGCTTCCCGCCATGCCAGGGCCATTGGACCTGTCCTGTCCCTCATCCTTCACTTCCATTCCTGTCCAGCCCCCAAACACTGCTGCCCATCCCCACATCCCTATCAATCACTTCAGTCAGTTCCCAGAACTTTCCTCTGAGCTGATGCCACAGTGAACGGCTCAGTGCTCCACCCCACTCTGTGCTCAGCCCTGGGCCAGCCTGGGCTTCTGAGAGGAGGTGGGCATGGGCAGGCACAGTATGGCAGGCTGCGTGTCTGACAGGGGAATACCAAGGGGCAGAGGGGCAAAGAGGGGCTCCTGGCCCAGGGATGCTCTCAGTCCAAGCACATCCTAGAACAGACACGAAAACGACTCCTGTGGTCTGGCTGTTCCTCTTGGACCACAGCTGTGGACCACATGGGCACTGGTTCCAGCCAGGATGGATGAAGCTTTACCTGACTGCATGTGCCTTCCAGATGACCCACCTTCTTTTCTCCCCCATTCACAGCACAGCTCCCTGAAAGAGTCATCTGTACTCACTATTCCCACTTCCTCACCTCCTAGTCTGTCCACTGAGGTGTCACTTGAAAAAATCACTAATGACCACCATGTTGCCAAATCCAGGACCCGCGTCTTTGTTCTTATCTTGCTTTTTTTTGGCTCAGCAGCTTTCAACTCAGCTGAAGGGAAATCTTTTCCTGAACTTTTTCCTCTCTTACCTCCCTGATCACACACTCCCTGGGCTTTCCTTCCACCCCATCTTTGTCTTCTGCCTTTGACTTCTCCTTTGTTTGCTTGTCCTCAGGAGCGACTAGTCTACCTCAGAATGTTTGGGTGCCCCAGAGACGGGCCTGCAGGTCACCATCTACACTTGCTGCTCGGGCGCCCTCCTCCAGCCTCACGTTGTAAGCACTACACACACACCAGTGACAACAAAACGTTCATTCCCAGTCCGACCTCCCTCCTGAGCTTCTGCCTCCTGCATCTAGCTTTCTCCTTGGCAGCTCCCACTGCACATCCAAGTCCTCATCGCCAGCAAACTGTGACCACGGGATCATCAGGGCTGCCTTCCCAGCATCCAACACATTCCTTCCCCTTCGGTAAACAGCCACTCCTACCCACAGACCCAGGGCCAGTCTCTGCTTGGTGAAGACAGTTAGTACAACCCCATCCCTATTGGCCACAGTGATTGGTTATCTAAATTGGTCCAATCAAATTGGACAAAAGCTCGGGACTTTCGTTTAATGTTTGTGCAGTAGAAGCTTCTTCTTCTGGTGGGGTTGGGGCTGAAACTAATGTAGCCCCCTGACAGAAGCCAGACTGAGGACAGAGCCAGATTAAGGCCCCTGGAGAAATTCTGATGGAACCATGCCCAAATTCTGGGCTTTCTGGTTATCAGAGTCAACACCTTCCCCCTGATGCTTAGGCTGGTTTACATGTACTTTTTGCTACCAGCCAGCTGGAGCAGCATGACCCATGGAATGGTAAACACGGAACTCTCATATCCACCACTGCACTCTGCTTTTCTGGGCTCTTCCCCATTGAGTTCACCCCGATCCATCCATTCAGTGGCTCAGCCTGTCCTTCAACTCATCGCTGACTCCTTCCATACTCTCACCCCCATATCCTGTCTGTCAGCAACTTCTTTCAGCTCCACTTTCAAAATATACGGAGAGCCCATCCATTCCCACCCTTGTCCTGCTGCTGTCCGCCTGCTCTGTCACAGCAGCTCGATGAGTCTTTGAAAAACCTAAAACAGGTCATGTCATGAGCCTGCTTTAAACCCCTCCAATTTGGAATAGGATTGAGAGTCCCTACCAAGCCTACAGAATCTCTGTCATCCAGCCCAGCCTACTTTACTGGTCACCCCCTTCTCTGTCCCCTCCCCAACTACACTGGCCTCCTCCTCCCTGAAGACTCCTCATCCTCCCATGGAAAGCCTTGGCACGGCTTGTCCTATTCTTCCTACGGCTGCCTCTCTTGTCATTCAGGTGTGAGCTCAGATGGCCTGACCTCACTGTGGCCTTGCCTAAGGATCCAAGCTCAGGGTGTCCACTGAGTCAATCCATCCTTTTCATAACACTTATCACTGCTTGAAATTATCTTGTTTGTGTGGATGCAGTGCTGCTATTGATGTATCCTGAGATCTAACACTCATTGTGTTGGATGAGCTGGAGTGTGAATTCCAGCACTTTTAGCTGAGGCCTTGCTGTCATGGGACGTGCTATCCTGTGGCAATGGAGGCTCACAGCATTCTGTCAGCCTTCCGGGCAGAGACAGTGTGGAGGCAGAAGAGGGGGTGCAGGGGAGAGCCTGTGCGGCTTTCAGGGACTGTGGCTCCAGATCAGGCTCACATCAGTTCCCAGCTGTTCTATGGAAAAAAGCGTCAGAGAAAAGGGGTGCGAGCGACGTCTGTGGCTGCAGTCAATGGGAAGCCCCAGCTCACAGGAGTCCCGGGGCGGGGTGTGTGTGGGCAAGTCTCAAATCACCCTGAGGCTTTTGGTCACAGATTCCACAAGTGCTGGGGCCTGGGGTCCCTGGGGCCAGTGACCACCTTGACCATGGCGGCTCCGATGACAGGAGATACCATCTGGGAGGGGGTGATCACTGCTGCCATCGCGAGCCTCCGGTCAGACCTCGGACCATGTTGGAATGAGGCCATTGAGGCCAGGGAGGGGCTGCCACACACATTTCCTGGCACATGTTTCCTGGCACACACTTCCTTTCTCCCTTAGATGAGCAAATATTGTTGCTGGGGCCTTGGCCACAGCTTCCTGCTTTCTTCCGACATCAGAAGCCACAGCCGCAGTCTCAGCGATGGCTCTGCCACACTAGTCCTGGCTTCGGAGACACACAAGGCACACGGGCCCCACTCCCAGCTCTGTGACTCAGGGGGAGCCCAAGTGGCAGCCATCTAACGTCTTGAGGAGGGGCAGTCTGGTCCTGGATGGACAAGACAGCTCTGGGCAGACCTGTGCTGAGCAGAGGCGGGGCAGGGCCCCTGCCTCCCCAGCTCCGTGCTATGGAGCAGCCCGATGATCCACTGAGAAAGGCTGCAGATGCAGGTACTGAGTGGCCACATGCGGGACAACAGCTGGGGGGCCGTGGTCTTCACCGGAGCTCTCAGTGGCCTCAGGATAGATCTCTGTCACTCACACCTCCCTGCTCTCCCACCACAGCGACCCGTCTGTGGCGCTCCGTGGAGCCGCTCTCACCTCCGGGCTGTGGCCCAGGTGTGGAGGAGGCAGTTCCATGGCATGACCACGGCAGGAGCTGCAAGCCAGCTGCAGCTAGATCTGGGCCAGAACAGAGACTGCATCCTGGAAATCACCTTAGAGACTATCTGATGGATCTGTCCCCATGCCCCTGGCCTGCTGATTCCTAGAACAGGCTCTTGCCCCAGCCTGGGCAAGTACGTAAGGCCTTTCCCCCTTATCGGGGCAGGTCACACCCCAGTGCCCCCATCTATCCTGCCATGATATGGAACCCTTTAGCACCTGCCACGTGGGCTCTTGCTGATGCCCAAGGTGTGCCTCGTATGCAAGTTCCCCTAATAAAGTCTTGATGTAATGATGGAGTTGTCAGCTTCTTTCTTTGGTCTCTTGGCCCTGGGAAATTTATGTAAGAACACGCTGCTTCCTCTGCCTGGAAGACCTTTCCTGCTGTCTTCAATTGGCTGACTCCTCATGTCATCCTTCACGAGCTGGTTCACAGGGCCCTGCTCCTGGAAGGCCTCCACAAAACCTCACCTGCTGGGTGGGGGTTGCTGCCCTCTGCCTTTCCCCACTCACAGCCCCTCCCTGCATTGTAGCTCTCCAGGAGGCTGGCTCCAAGAGCCACCTTGACCACTGTCTTTGAAAGTCACTTTCCCTGCCTTCTCTTATCAACATTCCTGGTTCCCTTATTCTGCTCTGCTTTTCCCAAAGCATTTTTATTACCTCCTAACCTGCCATACACTCTTTTATGAGGACCTTACCATTGTATGGTCTCTCCCTGCTGAGCTTCTCAAGGACAGGGATCTGTGACTTTTTTGTTCACTTATGTCTCCTAAGCCCTTAGAACAGTGCCTGGCAATGAGTGGGTGATCAGTAAATATCAGTGGGATGAATGAATAAACAAAGGCACCACAGTTGTCTGTTTACTTGGTGGTGAGCTCCTTGAGGGCAAAGCCTGAGCCCTCTCTACACAAGCAGCTCTCCACCCAAGACTGCGCAGAAAGGGCATCAGGAAATCAAAGCCCTTGGTCTGGCACGCGAGGCTCCCGGCACCAGCAGCCAGGCTTCTCGAAGGCCTCACTCAACAAAGTGCAGTGGGGAGAGGGCCTGGGTCGGCTCCTGCTGCCACTTTTTCAAGGCTTGGATCACTGTCCCAACGGGACAGCCACTGCCCCCATTTCCTGTCCACTGTCAGTGGACAGCTATACTTGGGTGTGAGTGATTCCAACATCTGAGCAAGTATGTGATGCTCACACACTGGTGTGACCACAGGACACTCAGAAATCATTGAGGGATATTGTAGGGACCTGGGTGTGGGTGTGGGGCGGTAAAGGGCAATTCCAGCAACTGTCCCAACTCCTCAAATACCTGTGGGAGAGGGGGATTACAAATTACAAGTCCATGAGGAAGAGACCAATTCTTCACTAAATGGTGATGAGCAACTTGTCTATTTGGGAGCAAAAAGCCAGTTAAAATCCCTAACCTCATGCTACACACCAAAATTAATTCCAGCTAATTAAAAATGAAGGGAAAAAGATAGAAAAACAGCGATTAAAAGAGGAGGGTAAAGTCTTCCATCCACTGGGGAGCATGGGCTGACTGAGCCCAGAGCAGGTGTGCAACCCAGCAGTGGAGTCACCTGGAGGAAAAAGTGTCCGAGCTGAGCCTGAAGAGCAAGAAGGGCGGGGTGGGAGTGGGCAGGGAGGATGCCAGCATTCCAGGGTGAAAGAACAACTTGAGTGAAGGTCTGGGAGGGAGGGAAAGGAGCATGCCCAGTTCCACCTGTGTGAGCCTGGGGTGCAGCTGTGGTGGGGGGTGGGGGGAAGTGGTATGGGGAGAGATGGGAGAAGAGGCTGGAAGGACAAGGGGCCATGGCCTTGAATGCCAGACAACAGAGAAACTCTGAAGGATTTTGAGGAGCAGGGGAGTGAAATGACTAGTCTTCAATTTAAGAAAGGCCCCATGTGGCTTCTGGGTGGAGGAGTGATGGGCAGGGCCTGGCCAGAGAATGGGACTCTGGTAAAAAGGCTGTAGCAGACCCCAGGTGAGAGGCCAAGGGTGGGATTAGGACACAGAGCCAGGAAAAGTTTCCCTTACAGAACCAAGGGAGTTCTTAGGAGAGTGAGGCAAGGGAGCAATGTGAGGGTGAGGATGCCCCCTGGCTCGGTGTCCCCTGGGTGGTGGTGCCAGTCACTGCGATGGGGAAGGCTGTGTGAAGGAGAAGGCTCAGCCAGAGGAGGGTGATCTTGTTTCCAGGGAGATGAGTGTGAGGTCCTTATGGAGAATCCAAGGGGAGAAAACCTAGAGGGGGTCAAGGAGCTGGGGCATGGTGGCCGTCCCGGTCCCCGTAGCAGAGTTCCAAGACTAAGGCCAAGGAAGGCTGTTTGGGAGACAGGCAGAGGCAGAGGAACGAATGACAGAGACCAGAAGGGGCCATCGGGCAGCCAACCAAGAGGACTGGCCCTGGGAGGCTGGTGAGCAGCTACTGCAACCGGCTAAGGGCTTTGGAACCATTGGTGGGCTCCCTGGAGCGGGTGCCCCTAGATTAAATGCCCATCTGCTCTGAGCAGAGCAAGGCCTGCATCAGTGCCCCCCTCAGGGTGGCCTTCAGGGATGGGCTCACCAACTCCATTGGAGCAGAGAACAAGGAGAGATGAGGTTGCTAACTCGAACCCTCCTTGTCACTTGTGTTCCCTGGGCCCTTGCTTTCCTTATTGACTTTTGTTATTCCCCAAGAAGCCAAGGAAAGAAGACCCAGTGACAATTATGTAAAAGCAGAAAATTGGGAAATAATAACCCCATTGTGTTTTCCTGGTAAATTCTGTAGCACCACAAGGCTTCCCTCCCCAATTCCTGCAGAATATGAAGTTTAGGAATAATATGAAGTAGAGATATGAAATATACAGGACTTCTGAAGAGGGTGTCACCTCAGAAACAGAAAGAAAGGCTTTTGACTTTCAAAAGCCTAGGCTCTCAAGGATGCAGGACACAAGGGATGAATGCGAGAGGGTTTGGGCCAGGCTTCTTGCTCACCTCAGGGAAGGGTCTCTGGACTGGTGGAGGGATTGTTTGCAGTAGGGGTGGCCAAAGAGAGAGTGGAGCTGCCTGGGAAATGGGAGCCAGGGTCCAGTCCCTTCCTTTGGTTTGGCCAGAAAGACTTAGGGGATCTCAGTAGAGAAGGATCCTCCCTTGTCTGGTTTATCTGGAGGTCTTCCAAACTAGTAGAGAGGAGAATTCCAAACTAGTAGAGAGGAGAAAATGATTTTTAAAAAATGAATCCAAAAGAACAGAAGAAAGAAAAGAAATAGAACTGGTAGTGAGAAATGAAAGACACTATAAAATGATAAATTTATCCAAGATATAACAATAATATTACATTCAAATTAAAAACAACTGAACATTTCAGGTAAAAGATAAAGACTGTCAGAATGTATTAAAAAGCAAAACAAGCCCTGGCCAGGTGGCTCAGTTGGTTGGATCATCATTCCATACACCAAAAGGTTGCAGGTTCGATCCCTGGTTCTGGTGCATACAAGAGGCAACTGATGAATGATTCTCTTACATCTCTTACTGTTTCTCTTTCTTTCTCCCTCCCTTCCCATCTCTCTAAAAATAAATAAATAACGTCTTTAAAAAAAAGTAAAAGGCTGGAGAAAGGTGTACTTGTACTATGCAGGCAAGAACCAAAAGAATATGAAGGAAAACAAAAAAGACTTTAAATCAAGCATCCTTTTAGAAACAAAAGGCTTTCTAACATACTATTGTCACTTTATAACCATGAACCATTCAATTCAAGATACAATTTAAATATTATATTCATAACCTCAAAATATGCAATGGAGACCTGACAGAACTATAAAAATAATTAAACAAATTCACAATCATGGTGAAAATTTTTCATATACCATTCTGTGACTGACAGAATAACGTATGAAAAATTCACCCTGACCAGCGTGGCTCAGTTGGTTGGAGCATAGTCCCAGAACCGAAAGGTGGCAGGTTTGATTCCTGGTCAGGGCACATACCTAGGTTGTGGGTTCGATCTTACATCCAGGCATGGGTATGTGTGACTCCTGGTCTGGACACGGAGGACCCCCCATCCTGGTGTGGATCCTGGTCCAGGCCACTTAGGGGAGGCAACCAATTGATGCTTCTCTCTCACCTCTCTCCCTTCCTCCCTCTTTAAAAGAAATAAAAAAAAAAAAGTCCTCAGGTGAGGATTAAGGAAAAAATTCCAAAAATTTATTAAGGATACAAAGATTTGAACAACACAGTGAGAAAACCTAACCAAATGAAAATTTTGATAGAAGCATTTTGCATAAAATGCTGTGTCCCATCACTTAAAAAAATACAGATTCAAATGTACACAAAACATTTATAAAACTGGCCACATATTAGACCATGAGTAAGTCTTTACAAATCTCAAAGATTATGACACCTAAAGAGGCACAGTCCAATCTGGTAGTGATTGGCACATGCTAAACACATGGGATGTGGCTAGTCCTATTAAGATGTGTTGTACATGTATAATATATGCTGTATTTGAAGACCTGGTGTGAAAAAAATGTTAAATATGGTATCAATAGTTTTATATTGGTTCCATGTTGAAATAATACTATTTTGGACATATGAGGTTAAATAAGAATAAAACCCATTATGAACATTAATTTCTACTTGCTTCTTTTTACTT
>VMDR010002372.1:0-93747 GCA_007922815.1 Macrotus californicus
CCCCCAAGAAGGTAGAACCCATTTTTACTCCCAGCCAGGAGGCCAGGTCTGAGAGATCCTGCTGCCCCACACTTTGCCAAGACAGTTATCAAACTTTAATATCTGCTAATCTGATAAATGGGGGGGAAAGTGTATCTCATAGCAATTGATATTTGCATCTTTCTTATATGCCTACGGGTCAGACTCTTTTCTTATCCAGTTTACAAACCTAATCTACATTCATTTGCAATCTCCTGAAGGGATTTTGCTGTATATTTCCTTTTATCACAGGGAGTGTTTGCATTCAGTGTATTTGCTTGCAGGGGAAGATGAAGAAGTATTTGTGAAGATTAATCACCACACCTGCACCCCAGCACCCACCCCTCTGAGCCTCACCCTCCCCTCCCCAGGCTACAGTGCCCAGAATGACGGTGAGAAGTCAGAAATGTGTAGATGGAGTTGGACAGCAGGGGGTCCAAGGAAGCTGGGGCTGTGTTTATAGGCGGCTGGGGCCCCAGAGTCAGGGACTGAGGAGCTTTGCACAACCCAAAGGAAAATACAGAATTTGTAAATGGCTGCAGAGTGTATCGTGCACACTGGCACCTGCCGGTGAACTGAACTTAGTTTTTAGGAGTCTTTCAGTCCCAAGAGCAAAATATTCTGTTCTTTTTCTATTAATTTCTTAAATTTTCTGCACACTTTCATTCCCTCTTCTGTAAGTTCCCCACTTGTATACACTGATAACTTTATTATTAGGTTGTTTATAAAATATTCAAGTCGATAATTGCCATTTAATTTTGAACGTTTAAACAATTACCTGTGTTTCTTATATATGAAATGTATTTACATATAACGTTATGTATAGTAACATATGTTATTTAGAGTAACGCGCCTAATACTACGTACAGTGACACACGGACAGCAAAATTTAAAGGGCTGTTTATTATACCTGGTCATTTAACATCAACAACGAGACATTCACCAAAACACTTGTTAAAGCATCTGTGGAACTCTTGACAATAACAAATACACGAGAAAATGGCAGGAGTTTCTTATTTTGCACAACGGGTGGGACTCTGGCTGATAAGAAGCCTTTTGTACTTTCATGAATGCTAACAGGGAAGATAGTTAGGAACATTCCAGATGTTTCTCCTCTCCCTCCCCCTCCTCCCTTGGGTGCTCCTGGATAACCATCAAGAAGGCCCTTGGAAACCTCTCTTGTCGAGCTGTCCCACTGTGTACCAAGTGACGGTGGGCTAGGGATGGATCCCTGTACCAAGGTCCTCTGTCTGGGGTTTCCCACTACAAACGGGGGCTCAGTGAATTACACCCCTTCTAGAGAGCCTCCCCTGGCTGACAATGCTCACCTAAGGCAGCCCCCTTTTCTGTCTTGTTTTCCTTCCTGCTTTTTCTCCAGCATCATGCAGATCTCAGGGAAGCATGGGGAAGGTAAGGAAATTGCTGGAGGGCTAGGTGTTTCTGGTGTCTATGCTACGTAAATGATTGAGGATTTTTGTAATAAGCATGTGATACCTTTTAAAAACTTCTACTTCCCAGATGTTGGAACTGTGGCCTGCAGCCCTTGGAGACCCATGCAATGTTCCGATTTTGACCTGTTTCCCTGTTTCTACTGTTCACTTTCGTATTTATTTAGTTTTATTTCAGTGGGGTGGGGTGGGGGTGGGGGGTGGGAAAGAAGGATGAAAACAACTATTTCCTACTCATTGTTTTTCTTTTAGAATAAAATCTTCATTGGTTTTTAAATGTGACAGTTGGGAGATTAAAAGCACGATTGCGTAAATTTTTACTTATCGATTGATTTTAGAGAGAAAGGAAGGGAGAGGGAGAGAGAACAAAACATCAATTTGTCGTCACTGGGTGACTCTGGTACGTGCCCTGACCCGGGATCAAACCTGCAACCTTGAGGTGTTGGGACGATGTTCTAATCACCTGAGGTGTGCGGCCAGGGCCAAAATGACAGGAATTTTTATTTTCATTTTGATTTTGATTTTGGGTCGCCTCTTTGAAGAACTCCAGCAGGACCTTTAAGAAAAAAGGCTGAGCCACAGAAAATGAGAGCAGCAAGGACGAAATGGCAATAAAGGGAGCCTTGGGGGATGTGTGCGCGTGCCCTTCGGAGGGAGACGGTCCCTTCCTTCCGTGAAAAGCAGCCGCCTTTCCATGGGAAACCAGGCCCCTGGGTTATTAGGCTCACAATGAGTTCCCCAGATGGAGTTCCCATGAGTGAGGATTCTCAGAGGCATAAAAAAGAACCCTAGAGGCTTCTGTTTGTCTTGTTTTGTTCTTGCTTCA
Organism: Macrotus californicus; assembly: GCA_007922815.1. Classification (NCBI taxonomy): domain Eukaryota; kingdom Metazoa; phylum Chordata; class Mammalia; order Chiroptera; family Phyllostomidae; genus Macrotus; species Macrotus californicus. The sequence continues at coordinate 2,293 of VMDR010002372.1, forward strand.
GGAAAGTTTTGAATAGCTAATGCTTCCAAGAGGCTGGAAATCACCAAGTCTAACCAGCAGTGAAAAGTTCCGCAGCCCCGATTCCTTCTGGTAGTGACGGCCCCCAGTTCACTCCGTGGACTGCTCGGTGGTACGGTGTGGGTGCAGAAGCAAATCCGATACTCCGATCCCCCCCCGCCCCTACTGCTTTTGCGCAATGTTAACCTTCCTTACAGATCGTTTGGCTCTCCTTCCTTGCTCGACCCCTTGATTTTGGCCATTGTTCCATCTCAATGCCTCCAAGCTCATCAATCTTTTCTATGCCTACATAGTGTTCCACTGTAAATGTACCTTAATCTATTTGACCGGTCCCAGTTGATGAGGGTGGAGGGTCTCTTTGATCTTCCGCTATTACAAACAGTGGTCCCTTGACTAATCCTCCTGGGACATCATTTCACACATGTGTGAGTAATTCTGAAGGGCGCATCTCTCCAAGTGGAATTGGCAGATCAAAGAGTTTATTAGCCCATTTGTGGGGAGGAAGGACCCGAGGTGCCCGTGTTATTTACAAGGCGAGCTTTTCATGCCTTCTGTTTCACAGCCTTCATATTTAAATTTAAGTAATACATTAACAGGTTCTCCTTGTGGATTAAACCAGTAAATAAACAATCCAGAAGGACGGAGAGTAGCAGTGGAGGTCCCCCCCGCCACTGAACTCCCAGCCCCCTACTGAACACCACCACATTCTCCTCAGAATTAACCACCGTGAGCAGTCAGTACATTGCAATCCCAGACCTTTCTGTGCGTTTATGTACCTGCTCATGTGTGCTCATCCCCTGCTGTCCATGGGGGGCTGGCTCCAGGCCCGCCTAGCGCTACCCAAATCTGCACATGCCCAAGTCCCTTACATACAGCGGCATAACATTCCCGATAGAACCTCCGCATGTTCTTCCGTGCACTTTAAATCATCTCTAGACTACGTGGTGCAAAGGCCGTGTAAACAGTTCTCAGACCGTCCTGTGCAGGGAATAGTGACGACCAGAGGAAGTCTATTCTGTTCAGGACAGAGGCAGCTCTCTCGAGCCTTACTCCACAGTTCACGGCTGCCACAAGGCTGCGTTTTGTAGGATTTTTTAGACCTGAGGTTGGTTGAATCCACAAATACAGAAACTCCAGAGAAGAAGCACCAACTGTACCTATTTCTCTTTTTTTGGTACCTATTTCTGTGTAGGTCTGGATAGAGGCGTAGCTATGTAGATAAGATGTAAGGTGCACACAGGTGTTGGTGAGTATGTGTGTAAATATAGAAGTTTACAGTTGTGTCTGTCAAACTTTTCTGTGCCAAAGAGTCTCCGGTGGATTTTGTTAGCATGCACGTTCCAACGCACTGGGACGGGGGTGGCGTCTGAGACTCCCCGTTTCCAACAAGCTCCCAGATGATGCCAGTGTGGCCGAGTTTGAGTGTCTTTCTGTTTCAGTCTTGCTCTGTTTCTTACATAAATGAGATCATGCCTACCTACTGTTCTGCAACTCGCTTGTTTCCAGGCCAGGCCATCTGGGAAGGCCATATAGATGAGGCCTAGTACGTGGCGTGGACATATCCACACTCTAGACTTTCATGAAAGAAATACTGCCGTGATTGATCCTCAGCCTGGGAAGCCTCTGAGACACTCCCAAACTGACTGCATTGAATTAAAAGGGTTGGTGGTGATGTGAGAAGCAGTTTTTATTTGCTGGTGAAATTAAGCCTCAAGTGACTTGAGAATTGTTTCTGTTCAGCTCATTATCCTCTCCCGGCACCGAGCGATAGGGTGTCCTTTTTTTTTGTAATTTTATTTTTTTCCATCACCATTTAGACCTCTTATACCCTCTTCCACCTCCGCCCCCCTCCTCCCAGGTGATGATGTCTTTTGAGAATGGAACAGACATGGAGACAGGAGATTCTAGTCTCTTAGCATAATTCACGTCACTGGCCAAAAATGTTTTCCATTGGGCATTTAATTAGCATAGAGAAAAGCAAACAGGACTGCAAAGTCCTTTCTGCAGTGTACAGACTTCTCTGTCACCTCTCACCTGTGCAAGAAAAGGGGCGGATGGTTTGAATTCAGGAAGGTCACTGAGGGTCACTCTAGCCACTTGTGCTGGAGGCCAGGCCCCCTCCGTCCCCTGCCCTTCTGTTGTGCACTCCGCCCTCACATCTCCAGACTACCTCAGGATTCCGTCCATTTGCACCTCCTTGCTCCCCGTCCACCTTCGTAGGCCAGACCTAAGGCCTCTCCCAAGTAGGCCTTCATCTTCCTCTCCAGTGTCAGGGCTGGTCTCTCCCCTTTGCTCAGCACCCTCCAGCACCAAGGACTTCAGTTCCTTTTACTCATCCAGCTCCCTGTAAGACCACACTCTTCCCTCTGTCTGGAATGCTCTTCCTCCTGTGTCACCCATTCCCTCCTCCTGCAGGTCTCAGCTCCAAGTTCTCTTCCCCAGAGGAGCCTCCTTGGGCTGGGTAACCCAGCTCTTCCACCAGCACCCGGAGCCTGCTCATCACAGCCGTTACCCCAGAGTGGAGGGCTAGCTCTCTGCATGCTTGGGAGTGACTGTGTGGTTGATATCCACGTCCCTCCACCAGACCACGGGCTCCACGAGGACAGGTGCCATGCCTGCTTTGTTTTGGGTCACACCCGGTGCTCATCATAGGGCTTGGCATCCAGCTGGTAGGCAAGTAGTAACTTGGCTGTTCGAAGGAAGGAAGGAGGGAGGACTCGGGGCATGCTGGCTTTTAATATGGTTGTCGATACTGTCGCTGAAATGATTTGGTGAAGATGCTGAAGGGCGAGGTGACAGACTGGAGCAGATTGGGTTCGGATGGTGGAAGGGGCCAGGAGCCTCAGCTAGAACCTTTCTCTCCAGCTGGGCCAGAAGGAGGGATGGCAGGTAAAGATGACACCTTGAAGGTCACCTGCAGTGACTGTGTCTTGCCAAAGCTGGTACTTGAGAGGGAGAAAAAACAGCCCTTTCCTGCATTTCAAGGCAATACCCTGAGCCCAGAGCTCTCTCTGGGAGGGTAGGTAAGAGCTGACCAGACCCAGCCAGTCTCAGGAGCAGTGTGGAGTGGCGAAGAGCACGTACTCAGGTGATTCGGGTCCACCCCAGGTTTGAATCTCGTCTTGGGCAGTCTTCTCTGTGGGTGACTTCTCCCAAGTGACAGGCCAGCGGCGACCTCAGTGTGCAAAGACGGTGATAATCAGGGGGTATTGCGTAGATTCGGTTGGTGAGTGTATCTGTGGCTGCAGGCATTGCTAGGTGCTCAGGGAGCTGGGTGTTCCGTTTTCCAAGCCAGTCCTGAGCCCCAAAGGACAACCCGGGGACGGACGCAGAGTGAGAAGTGAACCAAAGCAAGACCACAGGTGAGGTCATTCAGTGACGCCAAGGTGAAGGGTGGGCAGGACCTCCCGTTTCTCACAGAACCGACTTGGCGCCAGATATGCAACCCTAAAATGTGAAGACTTGGTCATCTATCTGTCTTTTTTTCCCCAATTTATTCTTTTTTAAGATTTTATTTATTTTCAGAGAGGGGAAAGGTGAGAGAAAGAGAGGGAGAGAAACATCAATTGGCTGCCTCTCACATGCCCACAACCAGGGACCTGGCCCACAACCCAGGCACATGCCCTGACCAGAATCGAACGGGTGATCTTTGGGTTCACAGGCCAGTGCTCAGTCCACTGAGCTGCACCAGCCAGGGCTCCGGTTTATTTTTGCTCACTGCTCCACCCTCAGTGCCTCGCCTAGTGCGGAGATGGGAGTGGGACAAAGGAGGCTCCCGCATTCTGTGTCCCAGGCACCCTCCTGCCTCACTCTGGTCCCCACCTGGGCCTGGCATATGGCGCGTGCTCAATAAATAGTTTTTGAATGAATGAATCCAGATACGCGGAAACAACCAGACCTTTGAGTTAACCTTTCTCCCAGAGGTTTCGACTTCTGTTTGGAGGAGCCTCAGGCTAACTTGGCGACAGTTTCTCTGACCCTGCATCACGGTCACTAAAACAATGGGGATGGTGCTGATACTTAGCCTCTCTGCACATCTTCCCTTGACAGATCTCGCCAGAACACTTGAAGGAACCATTTGTTTTTCGTGCTCTGAGACTGGGAAATAGGCTACTCAAGCCTGTAAGAGGAGAGAGCGAGAGAATAAAACAGCCGATGGACTGCTGCCCACGAAGCTAACTTCTGTGTAGAAAAGGCAGCTCAGGCGTCGACTGCATCGGCGTCCCAGTGCCGCTCCCACCTGCTTACCAGCTACCTTTTGTTCTGCAACTGACCTTTACATCAAAAGCAAGGCTGTGCTGTTTCATAACTTCGGGGACGTGTTGCCTCTGCATTCCTGGGGCTTTTCTCCGAGTCCTATTGCTTACTTAACCTATTTTTTGCATTGCATTAAAAAAATTTTTTTTTGTTTTAATCCTCACCCGAGGATATGTTTATTGACTTTTTAAAAAGATTTTTATTTATTTATTTTTAGAGACAGGGGAAAGGAGGGAGAAAGAGAAGAAGGGAAACATCGATGTGTGAGATACATTGATCGGTTGCCTCTCTCTCACTCGCTCCCGTTGGGGACCCAGCCTGCAATCCAGGCATGGGCCCCAGCCAGGAATCGAACTGTCTGCAGGCTGCAGCTCAATCCAGTGAGCCTCACCAGCCAGGCTTGTTTATTGATTTTAGAGAGAGGAAGGCAGGGAGAGAGAGAGAGAAAGAGAAACACTGATCAGTGGCCTCCCATACCTGCCCTGACCGAGAATCAATCCCACAACCTTTCTGGTGTATCGGACGGCACTCCAACCACCTGAGCAACCTGGCCAGGGCTGCACTGCAGTTTTTTTTAACTTTTAGATTTACATCTCCAAATATGATTTCTAAAAAGAATTGATATTGGCCCTGGCCAGGTTGTGCAGGGCGTTAGAGAGTTGTGCCACTGCACTGACGATGTGGATTCGATCCCAAGTCAGGGTACACACGAAAATCAGCCAACGAATGTTTAAATCGACCTGTGTGTGTGTGTGTGTGTGTGTGTGTGTGTGTGTCTCCCTTTCTCTCTCTCTCAATTCAATAAATTTAAAAAAAATGATTCAAACTCTGGCATAGGCAGTATATGCACACGATTCAAGACCTAGGCAGGACGGGCACAGTGGGAAGACCCCCCCTGCCCACCTCTTTTCCTCCTTCACCTGGTCCCCCATAGTCTCCCGTGGATTCTCACAGACGCTGTCTCTGTGAGTGCCGACACGCATTCTCACGGCCCTCTGCGTCTTCTACGTGTACATCAGCACACATGCACACTCCTGTCTGCAGCTTGCTGTCCTCCCTCTTACCCTTGCTGTCTTGGAGACCATTTTGTGTCCTGCCGTGAGAACTTCCTCATTCCTGGACGTGACCACATTCTGTTCCACCGCGTGATGGACCAGAAAGCCCAGGCCTGTGTTGGTGGCTGTGTGTGCTGCTTTGCTATCTCAGTGAATCCCCCGAGGTGTTTTAGATTTGTGTGCAGGCATCATTTCCCCTCTCGTTTTTTTTTATAAGACAATACATGTTCATTGTAAAAATATATATAATCCAAGTGATGCAGATATAAATACAATAATGACCTCGCATCTGTCCCCAGCTCCAGGTCTTACTCTCTGGATTTTTGTGTCCCCATTGTTAATAGTTTGGAGGTTATTCTTCTAGACCTTTTTGCATTCACCCACAAACATATTCAAATAACTTGGGGATTCTTTTCAAACATTGTATTGAGAATATTAATATTTCTGAAACTTCTTAAATGTAATGATATGTCTTGGGCATTTTTCCCCCTGTCATTACCGACAGTTTTAACTTTTTTTGGTAGGTTTGCTTTGATTTTTTGACAGCTGCAGAGCCTTCTAGAATATGACTGAAAACGCACTTTCTTTAACTATCCTTCTAGTAATGTGGCCAACATTTTAAAAGAATTGAGTCATAGGGAATAAAATCTTCAGCATACTATGCAGGATGAGCACCTGGGACAAAGGAGGGATTCTGCGCGGCAGGCGTGAGGAAGGGTGCACACGGAGCATCGGTGATTGATCTGAAAACTAGGACAGCACCTTAACCAAGGGGTCAAGGTTAACGTCACTAATAAGATGTCACAACAACGTGAAGCTCTCAATAAGACACACTGGGAAGCACACATCCCTTCTGTAGCTCTGTCACCCAAAATGCATGACTTCTCTTCAACCATGAGAAGACATCAGGTGCTCTCGAACTGAGGGGCATGTTACAAGGTGCCTGACATGAATTCTTTAAAAGTCCCAAAGTCACGGATGACCGGGAAAGGTGGCAGACCTGTCATCTTACAGGACAGGGTCCTGCACTGGATCCCAAAACCCAAAAACCGACCATGAGTGGGAAAACTGTTGAAATTTGAACAGTCTGTAGTTCAGCTTCGTTAACAAAATCATGCCAATGTTAATAGAAACGCACTTATGTTCATTTCCCAGTTTGGATAATGACGGTGTGGTGAAAGATGTTAACGTAAGGGGAAAAGGGTGAAAGGTATAAGAGGAATCTGTGGTATTTTAAAACACATGATTTGTATAAACTAAGTATGCACGAAACAGCACTGTGTGTGTATGTACCTCCATACCCACGTACATTTAGAGATACACAACACAAGTGTACGTAAATAATACAGGAAGTGGATTGGAAGGGCTCGTGGTAAACACACACTAGTAGCTGACTACGACAGAGAAGGAACTCGGACTGGAGATGGAGATGAGGGGGAATCGTAAATAATCTTTGAAGGGCCCCAATACTCTGTCCCTCTGTGTTGAGCCTATGGACACACACACAGACATGTCTGCAGTCACATGCGCACATACGCACGTGCAGAATCTCATGACACTCCCCTGCCCACCCGCCCAGAGCCTGATGCTTCAGGAGGTCAAGCGTTCCGACCACATTAATTGTGGCTCATCCCTGCGGTGAAATATGGACTCCAAAATGTTGCTAAACAAAAAAGCGAGAAGCCAGACCACCCATACACAGAAAGGCAAGTGCGTGGCATGCACACACATGCGTGCTTGTTGCCTGTGTGTAGCCCCTCACTCTCAAAGGAGCTGCAGGCGCTGACCGCAGTGGTGGGGGCGGGGGGGGGGCGCGGGGAGGCTGGCTGGGACGTCACGCCCTTTTGACCCTTTTAAATTTACTAACACATCATGCATTGAGGACAGAAATAAATGGTTAATTTTGGAAAAGACTCTTTGTGCCCTGGCCAGGTGGTTCCATTGGTGGAAGCATCATCCTGTGCCCTGTGGGTTGGATTGCAGGTCAGGGCACATGCCTAGGTTCCGGGTTCAATTCCCAGGCGGGGCGTGCACTGGACGCAACCGATGGATGTTTCTCCTTCCCTCCCTCTCCCTCTCTCTCTCTGTAGTCAGCAAACATATCCTTGGGTGAGGATTAAACAAGACAAAACAAACAAACAAACAAGTCTTCTTGCACAGACCAGCAACGACAGCACACGTGGAGGCATGTGATCAATTTCATCGTGGCCTCGGAGGCTCCTCAGAATAAATCCCCAGGCTCAGTGACAAAGGGCAGATGCCAGTGTCTGTGAGCATTTTCCTTCCTCTGGCAGAGGACCCCTTGAAGTGCTCACACTCTGGGGCCCCTGCCCCTGCCCCTGCTCCCGTTTGTTAGTCCTCAGGGCAGCCCGCCTGTCAGAGCCTCGGTCTCCTCACCTGTGAAACGGAAACAATGGCACAGGGGCGTTACCTTCCCAGCGACTGTATCGGGGACAGATGAAATGAGAATTCCGCCTCTTCTAGTCCTTTCTGCCTCCTCTGAGAATCCAGAGCGTGGGGCGTCGGGAGACAGAAGAAGCGCATTCTTAACTCCAGAGACTGTTCAAGAGTCTGCCCCTGGCCGGGCGGCCCCTCAGCATCCCCATGCGCCTTCACCTTCTTTAAGTCAAGAGCTGGAGGAGACCTGGGTTTCCGCAGGCTGCCTGCGTTGCCTGAGCCCGCCGGGCCAGAGAAGGCCCAGGCCATTTATTCTCCCTCTTTCAGCCTGTTCCTGTGTTTATACTGCCCTGTTTAGTTTAATGCACATCCCAAGATTACCCCTAATACACATCCTTGGAAATGTTTATGGAAATTCTTTATAAGCAAAGGGCTTTACTTCCCTTGAGTAGCTGCAGAGACAGAGCACCAGTCCCTTTTATTTATTTATTTTTTTTACTGACAGGCTTAAACACCTCGCGATGCCCCCGACCCCCACGCTGAGTGGGTGTGCTACCCCAGCCCACCCACGCTTCCACAGCCCCGTAGACACTGCAGTGGCAGGAGCCCATGCCAGCCACTCGAGGTGCGTCCTGGATTCCCAGCCCCCAGCCCTCTCTCCAAAGCAGGAATCTGGACAGCTGGTTCTCTCCTCTGCCCGAGGCTTTGTTCAGGTTGGGGTGGGGGGTGGGGGAGAAGAGAAGTGAGTATCATTCTGTATTTGTTACCCCCCTTCCTCCCCATGTAGTTACTCAATGCCTATTAGGGGCCAGGTGCTGTCCTCGGCTGCTTCTGATGACACAGGTAGACTGTAGATAACAAACAAGTTCATAAACATGACAACTCCCGGGGGTGGTGAGTGCTGTGAGGACAATGCTATGAAGAGAGTTGAGGGAGCAGGAGAACCAGCGTGATCTAAGCAAGGGTCACGTTCGAGCAGCAACTCGAATGCAGGGGGGAGAAAGCCGAAGTTCTGGGACTAGCGCAGGAAGTGCAAAGGCCCCGGGGCTGGATCTGCCTGTGATCCCGGAGGAAGAGCCAGAGGCCCCGCGGATGGGAGGGCAGGGAGTGATGCCGGAGAGGCCGGCAGGGCCCAGCTCCTGAGGGCCTGGGAAGCCAGAGCAAGGACCGGCAGGTCTCAGAACGCGCTGATTTCTGTGGAAAACCTGCAGGAGCTTGGGGCGGGGAAACACAGGGTGGGATGTCTATTTCTGAAAGAGCCTTTGGTACCCTCCTCATACAGTGTTGGTGGGAACGTAAACCGGTCCACCCACTACAGAAAACAACATGGAGTTTCCTCAACAAATTAAAACTAGATGTTTATGCCCTCCAGCAGTTCCACGTCTGGGTCCTAACCCCAAGGGTATGAGGACAGGATCTCGAGGAGATAAATGTACCCCCAGTATCATTCACGATAGCCAGGAGTGGAAACGATGCCCAGACACTGGTCAGTGAACGCGTGGGTGAAAAGGGACGGTACACACACACACAGTGGGGTATCATTCGGCCATGAGAAAGGAGAACGCCCTGCCACCTGAGACCACGTGGGTAGAACTTGGGCACGTGGTGCTGAGCTGGATAAGTCAGGCTGAGAAGGACCGTCTGGTATCACTAATAGGTGGAATCTCAAAATAATCAAACCTATTTAAAAAAAAAAAAACAGAATAAAAGGGTGGTTACCAGGAAAGAGCAGAGTGGACAAGACTGATGGTGTATGGGGGTAAAAAGTTGTAACAAGTGTGGTTTCAAGTGGTGAATAAGCCTTAGAAATCTAATGCGCAATGTAATGAATATAGACAATAATATTGTACCAAGTGAGGTAATGGGATAAATGTCACATCATTCATGTTACAGTGTATAAATTTACCGAAGCGACACCTTCAACTTAAATAATAAATGTGAAATATCCCCTCGGGTCCGATATCGGGGATGGTGTCTACAGGAGAACGTGAAGTGGGAAGGCCAGCGAGGAGGTCCCTGTCTGGTTTGAGAGAGCGTGGCGGGGGCTTTTTCCGAGAGCAACCTGGCAGAGAGAGCGAGAAGCAGACAGACTCAGATGTAAAGTGCCCTTGGGGGAATGCCGGTCAGACACCCTGAGAGACGGGGAGGGTGAGACGTGAGGGATCATGGGTTGTTGGAGGGGGGGGCCTTTCCAGTTGGATAGGGGAGGCCTTGAGATGCCGGTGGGCATCTGAGGGGGATGGCATCAGGAGGCTATTGCCCCAGCATTGGCCATGGCGAAGGCCCACACTTACTCAGCATCCGTCACAGGCCAGGTGCTCTGTAAGTGTTCTCCTACATGCCATTTCACGGCGCCCTCGCTGCATCCTGCACTGACTGTAGCCATGTTATCTCCGTTTTTGAGATGACGACACAGAGACTCAGTAGCCCTGGCCGGGCAGCTCGGTTGGTTAGAGCATCATCCCACTACACCAAGGTTGTGGGTTCTATCCCCAGTCAGGGCACATTCAAGAATCAACCAGTGAGTGCATGGATGAGTGGAACAACAAATTGATGTTTTCCTCTCTCCTTCTACCTTCCTTTGTCTAAAATCAAGGAAGGGAGGGAGGGAGGAAAAAGCAAGCTTACTGAACAGTTTAAATAATGTGTCCAAGATGACCCAGCCTGGATTTGAACTCATGGATGCTGGGCTCAGTTATGGGTTAAATTGTGTCCCTCAACAAAGCTGTGGTATAGTCCTCACTCTGGTATCACAGAGTGGGACCCTGTTTGGAAATAGTCTTAACTGAGGTAATGAAGTTAAAATGAGGTCATTCGGGTGGGCCCTACTCCGGTGTGACTGATGTCTTTTCGGGGAAACTGAGACACACTCATGATAGGGGGAAGACAGTATGAGGAGATGTGGGGGTATGACGGCCGGCTGCAAGCCGAGGAGAGAGCCTGGAACAGACCCTTCCCTCCCAGCCCTCGGGAGGAGCCAGCCCTGCCGAGACGCGTTGAGCACTGTCGTGGGGCCTCCAGCCTCCGGAGCTTCGAGGCCAGACCTCGTTGTTAAAGCCCCTCGTTTGTTAGGCCAACACTAGGAGACTTTAATGCCAGCACTTTTCACTGCGGCCGTGTCCCTCTTATAGACAGTCCAGGGTTTCTTACTGAGCTGTCTGCCTTCTGTGCGAAAACAGAGGTTTTGCTGGACAGTCAAAACCACATCTGGCCTGCATCTCTAGTACCTCGTATGTAAAAGGCAGCTCTTAGATATTAAATTTTTTCATAAATTATTTTATTGATTCTTTTTTTGAGAGAGAGGAAGGAAGAGAGGGAGAGAGAGAGAGAAACATTGATTCATTGACTTGTTGTACCACTTCTTTATGCCTTCGTTGGTTGATTCTTGTGTGTGCCCTGACTGGGAATCAAACCCACGGCCTCGGTGTATGAGGATGATGTTCTCACCAACTGAGCTACCCAGCCAAGGCTAAATATTTGTTTTCTGGGGTACAACGGTGACTTGTAAGGATTTCCTCCCCCTCACCTCAGGACAGGAAGCCACCACCATATAAAGGTTCAAGCTACCATAAGTTTTGACTTCTAACCATAAGACGATATTACCAAGTGTATCCATTCGGATCCTGGCAAGAATTACAAGGCTCAGTCCTACAGATTAGAGTTGAATAAAGGGGTGTTTACAAAGGAAATCAGTAGGAGTAGAGAAGCACCTCGGGGCTCCCAACCCCCGAGGGATCCTTTACCTCCCATAGCCTTGAAAAGGAAACGGGGGGAAGTGGTTATTAGAGCTGGCAAGAGCTGTAGGGGAGGCCAACCGACAGGGGCTGTGACCTTCAACAGAGGGACACAGCCATTGCCACATCAAGGGGTCAATCTCCTAACCTCACTCTTCCCCAAGCCCCATGTCCAGCCCTTGTTCCCCATAGGCTGAAGCCAACAGAAGCCAGTGAATGCAGTCCCCGCAGGTCAGCCTCCTGGGCACAGAGCAGGGAAGAGAAGGCAGCGAAGGTTTCCGGAAGAGCAATCAGTATCCTGCACACTTGGGCTGTCCACACAGCCAACACTGGCCGAGCGGCAGACCCCGGTTCTTGAAAAATCATCCCGTCCCTGCCAGTTATTTATGGTGCTCCATTTTTGCAAGAACCATGTAAAATATTTTACATGCTTTTAAAAGTCATAAATGTAACGAAGCCAAGATGTTTCAGCAAATGTGCTTCACAGACAAATCCTGCCGAAGATCCACTTTTAGCCGACGTCAGGACCAAAGGCACAGCTCCTGACCCAGCGAGCCTCTGACGAATTTATCTGCCGGTCTATTCATGCCCTTCCTGCCCCACCCCACCCCACCCCCCTTACTCCCAAGGCGTCCAAGCTGCCATTGCATCTTGAGAATGTATCCATTCCTTCACGTGCTTCCTGCCGTCCATCTCTTGCAAGTATTCTGCATTTTGCCGTGTACAATGCGCACCCACAGTTTTTGGGCGCATCATACACAGGAGTGCCATACCCACGGTAGGTAATCATTATACCCACGTATAATGTGCATCCTTATTTTTCCCTCAAAAATTTGGGCAAGAAAGTGCGCTTTCTACACAGCAAAATATGGTGCTGCTCTTTAAAAACTGAATGTGTGCCCTGGCCAGGTAGTTCAGTTGGTTGGAGCTTTGCCCCCATGCGCCCAGGTTGCTGGTTCAGTCTCCAGTCAGAGAATGTATAAGAAGCAGCTAATGAGTGCATCAATAGGTGGAATAACGAATTGATGTCTCTCTCTCTCTCAAATCAATAAATTAAATCAAAAAACAAAACAAAACTGAATTTGTCCACTCGGAAATGCACCGGTAAAAAAAGATTCCTGTACCTTGGGCATTCTGCATGTGACCTCCATGCCAAGCTTCCTCAGACTCTCATAAAAATGCATGCGCCTCAGATGCGGGCTGATAATCTCCAGGAGCTCAGGGTAAAAAATCACCAACCTCAAAGCTTAACGCTCAGCCTGTGATATGAAAAGAGTATCTAGTTTGAGTACACGCCATGTGCTGAGTCTGCTTCTAGCTTTGTACATGTAATAATAATCACACTCATCCCCCTAATGAGTGTACACATTCGTGTGCTTTTGTCCCCATTTTACAGATGGGTAAAGTGAGGCCCAGAGGAGCTGAACCAAGGTGACTGGGGCCACATAAGGTGGCAGACAGAATCCAGGCGGTCTGACTCCAGAGAGCATTCCTTTTTTTTTTTTCCAAGATTTTATTTATTTACTTTTAGAGAGAGGGGAAGGGAGGGAGAAAGAGAGAGAGAAACATTAATATGCTAGAAATACATTAGTCAGCTGCCTCTCGCATGCCCCAAACTGGGGACCTGGCCCACAACCCAGGCATGTGCCCTGACTGGGAATTGAACTGGCGGCCTTTCGGTTCACAGGCCTGTGTGCCATCCATTGAGCCACGCCAGCCAGGGCCAGAGAGCAGTCCTAACCTCTCTGCAGTACCACACAGAGAGACAAAGGGCACCCTTGGAAAAATAGTGTAGGGCAGCAGCACATGCGGGCAGCCTGAGCTTGGCTGTTCAATAACAAGTATGAACCTCAGTCTTCGGGTCTGGGCCTCAGCCTGAGCCAGGACTCTGACCCATGGGTACGCCCAGCGGCCTGACGTCGGGGTACCCGCTAGGTGTCTGGGGATACAAGATTGGGCAGAGTAGACGCTGCCCCTCCTCAGGTGGCACCTGCGACCTGGAGGAGAGAGGTCTGGGTCAAATAAACTCACAAGTCAAGCGACATTGTAACTGGGACAAATGCTAGGGGAGAGGGGGCCGGCGCCTGGGCCGTGAGTGAGGGAGCCTGACCTTGTCAGCGAGGAAGGGCAGGCAGGACTGAAGACAAGAAGCCGGAGCAAAGGCTCAAACTGGAGGGCCTGGACAAGGCCCAGGAAGGCAGGGCGTTTGGGGCATTACTGCTCCCCTGTAATGTGGGAGCAGGTCTGAAAAGCAGCTGCTGGAGACCTGGGGCGGACAGTGGGGAGATCCTGAAGCCTGAGGCGAGCTGCCACTCCCTCCCCTCCCAGAAGTACAGGCAGGCTTGCACAAAATTTGCTACACGGACCTCAGACCCGGGTTAAAAATCACTGCCTTCAAGGAGCGCTTCATTTACATATGGAAGGGCTCTAAAGCTTTTTACTAAGAAACGATTATCACAGTAACCGGTGATACTAAGTCTGCTGATCAATTGAGCTGCAAGCTTCCAGGCCTCCAGTTGAGTTTTTTTTCCCAGCCACACCCAACAGGCCTCAGGCAGAGACAGTGAAGGAATAAAATAATACAGGAGAGAAGGGAGGAGACAGGAATGACCCGGAGAATGCCGGAATATGAGCATAACAAAAGCATCTGAGTCCTGGAATCCTGGGAAGAGATTTTTTTCCCCACCTTGGGCCACACCTGAGACTCCACCTTGGAATGCCTCCCTCGATCTTCTGGCGCAGAAGCTGGAATGATTTCAGATGACTGGCTTAAGGTCTTGCCTTAAAGAAAAGGCCAGAGTGTGTACTTGCCACTTGTTGATGAGACTGGACATGCAGTGTGGCAGATCTGGGTTCAAGTGCAAACAGTCATGTCCTAGCTGTGGGAACGGGGAAGATCACGCTCCCTTCCAGTGCCTTTGTTTTTCCCACCTGCAAGATGATAGAATAGGCCTTGGCTGGGTGGCTCAGTTGGTGGCCCCGTCGTCCCATACACGAAAGGGCACAGGGCCCGTCCCCTGTTGGGGCGTGCGCGGAAGGCAACTGATGGATGTTTCCCTCTCACATCAATGTTTCTCTCTCTCCCTCCCTCTCTCTCTAAAATCAATGTTTTAAAAAATCTGCGGGTGGGGATTGAAAAAAGAAGAAGATGATAGAATAGGAGGTACCGCCCACCCTCTTCTTCCTCCTTTCTTGCTCCCGCTGGGACCTCTCCACATTTCTGCCAAAACAGCTTCTGTTGTTCTTACCCCCCCTTCGCTGGCTTGTGGGGTGTTTCCTTTGCACCACAGTCTCATCAAGAACCTCACGGATTCCTCACCCAAACCTCGGTCACACAACCCGAATTAAAGCCACCTTACTTTCTCCCTGCCTGGTCTCACGGGTCCTTAGGTGTGTGACCAGCTGTTGTTCCCCGCCCCACCCCGGCTCTCCAAGTCTCCATCCCCTTCCCTTCCTCGCAAAGGGCAGGGACTCTGTGGGGAGGGGACTGGCAGCTGCTGGCATGTATCATGCCTCAGTGCTCCCCTGGGCAGTGGGCCATCCAGAGCAGAGGTTCTCAACCAGGAGCAAATTTGTCCCCATCTCAGAGGACATGTGCTGGTGTCTGAAGACATTTTTAGTTTTCATACCGGGACTTGCATCTAGTGGACAGGAACCAGGGATGCTGCTAAACATCCCGTAATGCACAGGACACACCCCCACAGCAAAGAATTATCTGCCCGCAGGTGTCACCAGTGCCGAGGTTAAGAAACCCCGAGCTGGGGTTTAGATTTGGGATGGGGGGAAGTGGGCACGCAACTGCTTGGAGAATCCGAGGAGAGCTATGAACCTTCTCCCCAGGAAGACGCACCAGATGTGCCTTACAGCGTCAGATGGCTCCATAGTCCAGGGGACCTCCTTACAGGTCACAGAGCTAAGACCGTGCGCCCTTGAGCTCTCGAAGGGCCTCGTGTACACAGGTAACACGTTCAAAGCCTTGGCTGCTCTGTTGCAATAAAAAGGGGGCAGGCATTAGGTTTTCCCAACAGTTGAGCAATTCATTTCCACATGGATTATCCTCCTGTAACCAGTGAGGCCTCGGGGCCAAAAACAACAACAGAAAAGAGGAAAAGGAAACAAGGCACTGGAGAAATGGCTGCAACTCACAGAAGAAAGGCCGATCCCAAAGGAGCCCGGTCTGAGCCAGCTTTCAGCCTTTTTGAAAACCTCGATCGTGATTATTCAAGGACAAGAAGGTAAGTCACCTGGATGGGGATCTCTCCTCCAGCCCGTGTGAGAGTGGGGCACACCGGCGGCTGTCGCAGAAAGAACATCTGTCGTCTCCCAAGCTTGGTGACAATCTCATGCGATCCTCACGATATCCCCACCCCTCCCACTTCACTGCTGTCCAGACTGAGACTTGGAGAGGTGAGCCAGGGTCTTCCCAAGTGTACTGGGAGGAGCCGCCGTCTTCCTGGTGTGACCTTCCAGACCCTCCGTATTTCTGATCCTCAAACTCTCCAAGCTCCTTCCTGCCTCAGTGCCCTTGCTGTCTTCCTGAACATTCTTTCTTCAGCTCTCTGGGTCTCTTGGCTCCTAGTGGTCACCCACGCATGTCCCGATTCAAGTAGCCTCAGCCTTCCATCGCTCTCTGACTGTCTCACCCCATTTATTCCCTTGTGACTCACACACAGTCTGCACTTGCTTTATCTCTGGGCTGTTTGCTTGTTCATCATCTGTGTTCCCACGGGGCTGGGCCCTCCAAGGGGTTGCTCGGACTTCATGGCCTGGCACTTTGCCTGCCCAGTGGGTTGTATGAAGAAGCGCACCAGTGCCTGGCGGTCAGACAAGCTGATACAAAGTGTTGCTTCAGAGGCGTGTGACCGGGGGCAGACAGGTCTCAGCTTTTCCCATTCGCACTTTCCGCATCTGTAAAATGGGAATACTAACATCTGCTTCTCAAAATTGTGAGGACGGCTAACAATGGGGCCGCGGACGCAGGCTCCAGTTTTGCTGGGACTCGATCAATACTGATCTTCCCTGACAGACTCTTCTCGGGGGACCAGCCCTCCAGAACCTTCTCCCTCACCCCCAGTCACGCTCTCACATTCGCTATAAAAATATGCCGGAGGTACACAGGGCTTTCTACGCAGCCATGGGATTTTCTGTGTGGGGTCCGATACAGGGGACAGCGTCAGGTCGGCTCAGACTCGGCCAGCTTTCCCTGGCTTCCCGCCGGTCTGTCTCACCTGCCCTCACCTCCGACCACATTTCTGAAACCAGACTCCCTGCCCCTGCCCCTGCCCCCTTGATAGGCTCTGTCTGGTGAAAGGGGAATCAACTTCAATACTCCCAGGCCGGTCTTCCCACCCACCCACCCACTCTTTCACCCCTCCATTCATTCATTCAATAGCTAATGTTCACCTGATATCTTGTGGGTGACACCGCAGGGCTGGACTAGAGCCAGGCCATTTTTAAGTGAGGTGCTATGAATGAGGTGCCGGTGATAATGACAACATCAACAGTGACAGCGGGCCTTTACTGAGCGTGGCCTGTACTGAGAGAGATCTGAATACAGTCCAGAGGTCACCGAGCTTGTTCTGTAAAGGACCAGTTAGCAATATTCTAGGGTTCGTGGGCTAAGAGGCAGAGCTGAGGATATTATGTAGGATCCTTCCATAAGGGAGAAAAAAAAATTTCAGTGGATGAAGCACAAAATATTATAATGATTTATTATAATTTTTTTCCTCTAATATAGGTCTACTGAGAGAAATGGAATTCTTTTGGAGGATAACATTTTACTTGATCGGGGTTCAAAGTCAATGCTTCCTGTCAAGCCCGTGGTGAATGTCCATCTGTGAAGCGCTTTCTTAGCCTGCGGGTCACACAGAAAGGAATGGCAGGCTGCATTTGGCCTTTGGGCGGTGGTTGGCCGACGCCTGGTATGGTCCCTGGGAAGTCGCTTAGTTCTAAATGTTGGCCTTCACCCTATGAGGCCTCGGGCACATCACTTACCTTTCTGTACCTCAGTTTCCTCACCTGGAAAATAAGCATGACAATAACAGTAATTATACCATGGGATAAATGATTAAATGCATGCACCAGTCATTAGGGCAGTGTCTGGTCCTAAGTAACCAATTCCATAAACCCAGTTACTGTCTCAGTCAATTTCCAGCCCCCCAACATATCCCCAGCACCTTCTGGTCCCTTGTATCCTTACCCTCTTCTCTGAACGTCCCTGCATCTCTTTGATCTGAGGTTTGTTACCCCTGGGCACACTGCTTCTCCCCAGGCCTCTCAAGGAGAGGTGCCAGTTCTCTCTGACACCCCAGTCCACCGGTCCAGAGGAGGGGAGGGGAGCTCCTTGCTTCCTCTTTCCTCAGACTGTGCAGTCTTTTGGAGACCCAGGTTTCCTCTCCGCATCCCTCCTCATCGCTTCCTCTGCAGATCCCTGGGATCTTGCCCCTCAGTTCTTAAAGATTTTAAGACCCGATTCAGTCTGTCGCTCACCTATAATGACTCTGGACAGTTCCATATCTTTGAAGACAATCCTTCTGATGCCCTGGCTGCTCGGTCCCTTCACCACCTCTCCATCAGGGCCCTGGTCCACACCGTCTTGGCACGCACCTCCCGTGCTCCACTCTCTTTATTTCCTGCGACGCCATCACGTCAACTTCCACCTTTCCCTCCAACCATTGCCCAGTGCGTTTCTGCTCAGTCCCTTTGAGACCCCAAGCCTGCCAGTTCCTTGACCTTCCCATAGCCTCCACACTTACTGACTGTAGCACTGTTTCGCTGTTATTACCCCCTTCCCATCCTGCCTCCTCTTACCAGGCGTGGGTTCTTGGAATGCCCTGGCTCTTCTCTTTCTCTGTCGACTTGCCTGGCCAAACCCCATGCTGGGTTCAGTCCAACTCTCAGCCCATTCCACACCATAGGGCGCCAACTGAAGGAGGCGGGAAAAGCGCACACCCTTGGGAGCTGGCTCCTCTCTGAACTCGCGGGCACCCACATGGGCCCAGCTCCCGCCACACACACAGCATCTTCCTCTTCTGTTCATTTTCCCTTCCTCCTGGCAGACTGCTCCACCCATTCCTTCTCCTCCAGCCCTCAACACCCTCGCCCCTTTCTCACTCTTCTTTCTAACTCCACTGACATGATAGATGCAGTCGGGCTAAATCAACCTGTTTGTCTTGACATGCACCCCAAACGTTCTTCCCTGCTGTTAGGGATGAACTGTGTGTTACCAGTGCCCCATCCCTTCCGACCTTCTTAAGGTCGTTGCTCTGTAATTCTCTCTTTTCTCCCTCCGTTATCAGGGAGGATCCTTTCTAACATCGCCCCACACCTGCTGTCCTATCTCCCTTACGCTCATATTCCCCCTGAAGCTCCCCTTCCCACTTACTCCTTCCTCCCCCTGTCACCAAGAAACAACTTCAGAAGAGTTGACCCCCACTCACCACCTCCTTCAGTTTTTCAACTCTCTCCGTTCAGCATTTGCCCTGCGGCTCCGTTGAAGTCTCTCTTGGTGACCGGCCATCTCTGTGTTGCCCAACCCAACAGTCGAGTCCGAGCGCTTGTCTTCCCGGAATCAGCAGGGTCATGTCCAGATGGTAGATTCTTTCCTGTGAATCACTTTCCTGTCCTGGCTCTCTGGGTGTCCCTCTCTTCGTCCTCCTGATTGACCGACTGGTTCCTTCTCAGTCACTTCTGTAAGTTCCTCAACGTCTCTCCTTTAAACTGGGACTCCCCCAGGCCTCATCTTTGCACTTGATTCTTCCTTATCTCCCTTCTCTACCTAGATGATCCCAACCTATCCTGAGGTTTTGAACACCATCATAAATAAGGTGACGTCACCAGACTCCTGGGTCTCGCACTTGAACTCCAGACTGGTCTATCCAACTCCTGATTTGACTTTCCCACTTCAGTGTTGAACTGGTGTCTCAAACACAGCAAGTCCCACGTGAGTAAGGAAGCCCCCACCAGCACATTGCCTTCTCCCAGAGCCTGCCCTGTTTCTGTACAAGGCACTTGTATCCTTCCAGGTGTTCAGGTCAAAAATCTGGGAGTCATCCCTAGCCTTCCTTTCACACACTCACATCCAGTCTGTTAGCATGTCCCATCAGCCACACGTTCAAAATGTAGTCCCCAATCCAAGCCCCTGTCCCACCCCCACCACTTCCACCTCGGTCCAAGCCTCCATCCTCTCCCTCCTGGGCCATCCCTGTAGTATCTCCCCGCCCTTCCCACATCTGCCCTTCCCTCCCACCCCCAGCCACGTCTGTCAGGGCATTCAGAGTTCTCCTTCCAAAACCCGAGGAGCGGTGTGTTTATTCCTGCGCTCTAACCCTCCAACAGCTTTTCCTCTCACTAGACAAAAAGCATTGTTCTTTAAAAAAGAAGGGGGGCTGTCCCACTGTTATTTTCTCAGCAGTCACATTAGGATGAAACTTCAGTGGTGCGGGACATTTAAGACTTTCTTAACCATTCTGCTAGCCGTCCCTTTTGAGTTAACTCTTTACATTTTTGACGCGTCCTAGTGATTATTTGGGTGTCTGTTGGGGAAGGTGCCACCAGGATATGATATTTAACACAAATGGAAGGAAGGGAGGGAAGGGTAATGACAACTTTTATTTGGATTGTTAAGTTTTTCATCCTGAAATTCTCCGTGCTTTAGCTCAACTTTCGACACATAGTGGACAAAATGACTCCTATATATCCATCCTTGAGTGAGGATTTAAAAAGAAAGAAATTAACTCTCAAAAGAAAAAGAAGAAGATAAAACAAATTAACTCTCAGATCACCTGGAGAGTGAAAAATGAAATTTTTTTTGTTATCCCCTCTGCTGAATTCTCGTTCCGTTTCCTAGGAGTTTTATTCCTTCTCTTTTGGTGTCTTTATTTACGCCCTACATTTATCATCCCCCCCACCCATTTCTTGTTCTCAGTTTCTGCTGTCTTCTACTCATGTCTGCCCTTTTGGTTTCCCCTCTCTCCCTCCATTTCGGGGGGCCTCATCCCCATCTCTTTGTAAGCCCACCAGACTAGGGCCAAGTCATTTGTTTACTTGGGAGTCTGCGCTGAGAAAAGAAGTTAAAATCTCTCCACACGTTAGAACAAAGAAAAGAACGTTTTATATTCCCTTTCATGGTCAAAAGATGATCCTTTCTTCCCCTTCACAAAATCCATTTAGGTGTTTATAGACCAGCTATCTTAGCAATGACTGTCCTTGGCTTTTCTCTCTGTGCCAATTAACATTCTTAATTGCTTCTCTCCAGCTCTCACGTTTTGTGTGCTGGGTAGAGTTCTCTGACAAGTTTATTTTCAATTATAATTTATATCGCAAAGACAGATATTGATGATAGTAAACTTCCCTGTGTGCTGGCTGGGCTTTTAGCTCTTCAAGGTTTGCTGTAATAAAGAACTCTTGTGGCAAATTTATAGAAGTGTCTCCTCAGGGATTTTTTTTTTTTTTTAAAGACAGAGTTCAGAATAGGCACTTTTTTGAGAGGGAGAGGCAGGATTTTTGTCTGGTAGATAATCCCCCCCCCCGAAATGTTTAAAAATTTACAAAGCAAGAGAACACTTTTAGGGAAGGTTGAGTGGGAGCCGCTGCAGAGATGTCTTGAGTGGAGAGCGAATCAGAACTGCTTACAAGCGGGGAAGGAAATGGAGCGTTTTGAGCAGGAAAAATCGTTCAATCAATTGAACCTTCGACTTGCTTTTGAAAATCTATACGTTTCTCCTGCCCAGTTACGAAATACGTGCGCCTCCTGATAAGCACGTCTGTGAGGTTACTGAGTCAGCTGGGTCGTTCACATCGCTCAAGTTCATGTCTTGCACAAGAGCTCACAAAGGGGTAGGGACGGTATTCGGAAAAAGCCCTCAAAGGGCTGTAAATCTGGGAAACGGCAATGGGCATGTCGGAAGGACTCAGGACACGGGGCCTTTAAGGAAGGAAATCCAGTATGTGCACGGAGCTGTGTGAGCAGGGTGTCCACTGAAATAGTTTCTGTGCTAAAGTTTGTCACATACATAACAGGGATGGGGTGAGTAAACTAAAGTCTTGTTCACAGAGTGAAAAATTACATCAGAAGACACATTTAGAATGTGTTTATTTAATTAGTTATGTGAGAGGGAAACACCGATTTGCTGTTCCATTTGTTGATGCATTCATTTGGTTGATTCTTGTGTGTGCCTTGACTGGGGATCGAACCCACAACCTTGGTGCTTGGTGTATCAGGACGGTACTCTTACCAACTGAGCTGCCCGGCCAGGGCGCAATGCATTTGTTTCAACGCAGCAGGAAAGGGCTTGTGAAATCCCGTTCAGTGAGAAAAAAAAACACTCCAAAATGTATTTTTAAAGTGATCTCAATGTAAAAGTTAGGACATTCATGGAAGAAAGACTAGAAGGAAATTCACTGTAAGTTATCTTTCCCTAATCTGCAGAGGAAGCAGATAAATTATTCAAATCAACCCAAGGAGTGGATATAAGATTGTGTAATCTTTGAAGAAAAAGCCAGAATGCAGAGGTTTGATTCCGCTGGGGGGAGGTTGACAAGGCTCTCGAGGGGAAGATAAGAGGATTTGATGGTGCTTTAGTACTTGAAGTTTTATTAGAAAATATTTTATTGTTAAAAAAAACAACAACAGGTAGATGCTAACATGGTCTTGAAATCATAGGACTTCTAAATCTGGTTTCTGAACTCCAGCACTATTGACACTTGGGGTCGGCTAAGTCTTTGTTGTCGGGCTGTCCCGGGTATTGTAGGGTGTTAGCATGATCCCTGGCCTACGGGACCAGTTACGGTCAGCCCTCTTGGGCAGTGACAACCAGAAAACAGGGCTCAGACATTGCCAAGTGTCCCCTGGTGTGGGAGGGGGCAAAACCGCCCCCCAGTGAGAACCAGTGCCTGTGGACCTAGGGAATCAACATTCTCTGCAGGGTGCCAGTGCCCAGGTCGACCTAAAGACCCGAATGCGTGGACCAGAGTGAGCTAATGAAGGGACCTAGGGACAAGGAAGCCAGTCCCATCAACTTGCGCACTCCTAGTGCATCTAGTCTTCAACCAAAGACCCTCCACAAAAAGTTCTCATTCTCTGACAATTCATCCCTGCTTTAAGGAGCTCGCTGGAATATTTATACCCCCTTTTTCTCTTTTGAGTACACTGCTTGGGCTTCGATATGTTAGCAGCAATGTGGAAGATGAATTGGAGCTAGAAATTGTTCAATACCAATTTGGGGACGGACACAATGGCCGCAGGCGGAGGGAGATCAAAATGGATGGGGGGCTAGATATCGTCAGTTGAGTGGTGATGGTTGCAATTAGCCGGACTTCACAACTAAATCATCCCAGCAGAAGGGCTCTGGGCCAGGACACTCCGAAAAGTGGACATTTGGCCCCATCATAAAGCACTCCCAGTGAATTACAAGCATGATTTCCGAAGCAGTTTTAGCTCGACTTCTAAATCGCTAGAATTTGAAGAGTTCCTTCCAGGCACAAAGCCTTCCCATTGGAGGCCGGCAGATAATCGAATCGATGCAAGTCCCCGGCCTCCAAGAGTTTGGTCCACGTGGACACAAAGCCGGCGCTTTATCCTTCCCGCATCCAAACCTTGCGTTTCCCGGGCTAGAGCATCAGCAGTTACCACGGTGGCGGGGCCCCTAGGCCATTTCCTGGCGTGGAGACTTAGAGACCCAGAGGGGCCGTGCTTTTTCGGGGACCAATCGTGATTTTCAGACGCCAGCCTGGCCGCTCTGGTCTTTCCAAGCTCGAGATGCTGGGAATCCCACGAAGGAAAAACCACACTCAGAATTACGCCCTTTCAATTATAGGGATAGCCAGATATGCAATTGTCTTCTTAAAAACAGCTTCATTTAGGTATGCTTTACATATCACGAAATCCACCCATTGTAAGTGTACCGTTTGGTGATTGTTGATAAATTTAAACTATCGGGCAACCTTCAGCTTGTCATTGCCTTTTTCTCCTGCCCAACTGTGGTAAAATACACGTAACAGATTTTCACCATCTTAATCAGTTTGTGCTGTCCGGCAGTATTAAGTACATTCAAATTGTCTTTTCATCTTGCATAGCAGAAACTCCATTCCTATCAAGCGACGACTCCTGCCCTGGCTGGTGGGCTCGGTGGACTGAGCGCAGGCCTGTGAACTGAGAGGTCGCCGGTGGGATTCCCGGTCAGGGCATGTCCCTGGGTTGTGGACAGGCGAGGGGCAATCGACCCGCCTATCTCTCGTACACCGCTGTTTCCTTCTTTCTCCTTCCCCTCCCCTCTCTCTAAAAGTAAATAAATAAAATGTTTAAAATAAATAAACAGACTGACTCCCCATGCACCCCTCCACCTAGGCCCTGGTGACCACCATTTATCTCTACAAACTTGAGTCCTTCTAGGCCCTTCCTGTAAGCAGAACCTTACAGGATTTGCCTTCCGTGTCTGGCTGATTGCAGCCAGCATAGCACCCCGAGGTCCATCTACGCTGTAGCACGTGCCGGAGTTTCTGCAGCAGAGTGGCAGCCCGTGGTATCCAGGCCCCGTTATCTATACACCAGACTGTGGACTCTTGGGTTGCCTCCACCTTTTGGCTATTGTGAGGGATGCTGCTCTGAACCCGGGTGCACAAGGGTCTCTCCACGACCCTGTCTTCAATGCTTTTGGGTCTGTATATTCAGAAGTGAAAATGCTGGAACATAATGGTAATTCTGTTTAATTTTTTTTGAGGGACTGCCCTATTGTTTCCCACAGTGGCCAATACCATTTACATTCCCACAAGCTGTAATAACCTTGTCACACTTTGTATTCAGGTCCTCCAAATTATTCACCGTCGATGGATGGATTCAGTATTATTTATTGTGACTTCTGTGTTCCGTTACTATGACCAGGTGCTAGGGTCACGTGCCTGCCCTCGCGGGGGCCCACAGCGTGAAAAGCTAGCGATGAACGGACATACCATTACATCTATAATGATGGAGTTTGAACTGTGCTGCAAACACCAATAGGCTGGACCTCATTTGGATGGGGAAATGCCCGTTTTAGGAAGAAGGCTCTGGCAGGATAGAGCAGAGAGGGCTTTGGTGGAAAGTTACTGAATTCCTACATTCAGTGAGGTGCTGACAGGAGATCCATGCTTGTTTTCCCGTCTGTGAAAGGGGAATAAAAATGGGTTTTAATGAGGATGAAATAAGATTATGGACCCCAAATAGCCTCCGACAGAAAACCCCCGTGTTTAGAGACCGCTTGCCGAAAAATGTACCAAGTGATTTCTGCCCGGGGCCAACAGTGAGAATGATTGGATCATAGAAAGGCAGTCACCAGAAAGCAGGAGGAGTTTAGGATAATCCTTTACTGTGATCGTTTTCTTTCCCCCTAACTCTGGTCCTACCCAGGCCTTTTGATTGTTTAAGGAATATTAAAGAATCCAAAAAAGTTTTTTACTGTTTTTGTAAGAGTTTATTTGAGCCAAACTGACGACGTGCCGGGAGACACAATCTCAAACACACCCCCTTCTTTTCTGGATGTGATGTTCATGGAGGGGCCCCGCATGAGGAAGACCTCTCCTTGACTTTCTCTGTAGAATTCATTCCTACACACCCTGGGCTTTCCAGGGCAGGCTTAATTCCACGTGTCTTCTTTTACCACAGTTTTTTCTCGGTTAACCCTCTCATCTGTGTTGAGCTACCGCTGGATGACAGGTATCGGGCGGGTGGCAGGAAGAATTTTGGAGTCAGGCTTAGGGATTGACCACCTGTTCGGCCACTTCCTAATTAAGTCAATTCACAACTTTGAGCCTCAGTTTCCTCATTTTCGTAATGGACCAGTGCCTATCTCCCCCGGAAAATCAAATGAGAAAATGTGCCTTTCGTGAGTCTTTGGCACGTACCAGGGGTTTATTGTCGTCATCATTATTGGAATTTTTTGCAATACAGACTATAATGGAAAAGGTGTGTAGTTCAAAGTGATTGTATCATCCCAGTAGAGCAATATTTGTAATTTTCTAAAATTCTGTATGTGTATAATCTTACATTATATCAGACGCATATACAGCTATATGGTAGATTTCTATGTATTTAATTCTACTAACTGCCTTGCACAATGCAAATACTTAATAGATGCTAAATAAATGTGAACTCTTTAGCTTTATAAGTCTTTGGTGTTTCCGTCTTTATTTGGCAATTTCCTTCATTGTAAGGGGCTGCAGCTATAAAACCTCCCTCCCTCCCTCCCTCCACATTTGTGCATTGCATTTTCAATCATAATTATTATTATCACTTGGAGACTCCAATGGCACAATTGTATTACCTTGTTCTAAGTAGAAATGATGAACATGTTTTAACTATTACTAACATAAATAAATATAAACAACTGCCTCTTCCACGTGGTTTTCTTCAAACCACTACAACTTATTGAGCTGTGTACCCATTGTACACTCATGTAGGCTGGTGAGTTACATCTGCCGCATTATCTTACCTTAGAAAAGGTGTTGGGAATACAAGCAGATTAGTTAGCAAGGCAGGCGTTAATTGGCCTTAATACTCAGTATGAGAATTCTAAAGGCTTCCATGTATTATTAAACCAAACTCTTGCCTTTACAACTTGGCTGTTGACTGTAGTTTTATCTTTTTTGCTTTAGGGGACTTAACGTAAAACAATTGAAAACATTTGGAGAGACTTCAAATATTGGAGGTTTAACCTTTCTTTAGTAAGATTTCGTTAATGACCACGAATATCAAAAAGATGATCAAGCTGATTTATTTTCTGCCCTGGGTTGTCCAAACACCCAGGTGAACCTACTTACGAGCCCAGCATTCTCTTTTGCTTGCATTCCTGATGAGCTTACAAGAAGTTCTTACAAGCTGGGAAGCTGATGAATAACTAATCAAGAAAATGCAATGCACAAATGTGGAGAGAGGGTTTATAGCTGCAGCCCCTTACAATGAAGTAAATGCCCAATAAACACAAATGCCCAGAGGCAGCATGGAAACACCCATCAAAGACTTAGGAGGCTGAAGAGTTCACATTTATTCAGCATCTATTAAGTATTTACATTGTGCAAGGCAGTTAATGGAATTAAATGCAGATTTATTGTGTAGCTGTATATGCATCTGATATAATATAATATTGTTCTCTCACACATACAATTTTAGAAAATTCCAAATATCCCCATATAGGGATGGTACAATCACTTTGACCTATATACTTTTACCATAATTGTCTAAATTGCAAAAAAAAAAAAAATTTTTTTTCAATAATGATTAGTAACACCCAGCACACTGCTTCCGTGGGTGACGTAAATAAAATAGGTAAAGTAGTGGATAAGTATGATGTTATGAGACGTTTATGGCTCGTGGCGGGGGACAGAAATGCAATTGCTTGCTGCTTTGATATTACCCGAATGTGCTGGCTTTCCACCCTTTCTATATTTAGTGTCCTGTTACTGAAAAACCAGAATCAAGGTCGTGTTCTAACAAACTAATCCTCGTGACTATGAATCCTGGGGGCTGTTTATCATTTAAAGCAAATAAGTTTTGGTGATGGAATCATCGGAAATTTTGGAAGTTGGAAGGCCATGTTAAGAGTTGAGATGGAGCGGGAAGGTTGAACAAACCACCATTTTCACTATTCTTCAGGCGTCACGGAACTCAGTTTTAACATTTCCACCAAAAAGAAGATGGAAGGGGACACGGGGCAAATCTCAGTGTTTGGCTTTTTGGATTTTGGGTAGATGTAAATATTCACTAAACAGACCTTCCTCCACGGTTTGCGCGGATATCAGCCTTACAAAAGTCACTTTTGGAACACCCTACCAATGTCCTGCGCTCCAAAACTTTTACCCAAGTCCCTAATTTTTAATAAGTACACGGTTCTTTTTCTCTCCAAGGACTCCGATCAGTGGAGCGAAGGATGGGACCCCCTCCGCCCCCGCCCAGATTTCGTCCACGATTCAGCCAATCTGAGCCCGGATGCTAATTAGTTGCGCTCCCGGGACGAACACGCCTTTGTCGCCTGTAGAGCCGGACTACAAAGCCCAGAATGCTTCGCCCCTCCCTGATCAATGAGGGCTTATTTAAATGATCTCTGAGGTCTTGGACCCAGGCCAATCAGCTGTCAGGGCTCATGATAAATCGCAATGCATTATTGATAATAATAATTACTGGGACATGCGCGTTCCGGCCGAAGGGGGGTAAATTTCCCAACTCCAGGAATTTGTGGCGGAGTGGGCAAATAACCGCGGTTCTCCCGGCGCCCCGATGCTCGCACCATGTCGAGGCGCAAGCAGGCGAAACCCCAACACATCAACTCGGAGGAGGACCAGGGAGAGCAGCAGCCGCAGCAGCCGGCCCCAGAGTTTGCAGATGCGGCCCCAGCGGCGCCGGCGGCGGGGGAACCGGGTAAGTGGGGCCGGAGGCGCGCACTCTGCCCGCATGTTCGCGGGACCCTCGAAGGCGCGGGCTTCGGGGAGCTAGCGGCTTCGAGCGCAGATTCCGGAGCCGAAATCTGGGGCTCCGTTCCGGAAAAGAGAGGCAACCTCAGCAACACCCCCCACCCCAGGGGCCCTTGTTAATTTTACATTTTTATCGCTTCCCCTCACTTGTGTAAATTTCACCCCTAGGTCTCTCCCTTCTTATTGTAAAATTGACCCCCACCCTCTCCTCTGTACCTCTCTTTCCTGAAAGGCTCCCTTCTCCTTGTCCTCTGCACCTCTCTTAATTGGTTCCACTCCCCTCACTAGTAACCGCCCCCCCCCCCACTTGTAACTTAGGTTCCCCTCCTCCCTCCCTGGCGCCGCTTTTAAAAGAAAGACCCCGGGGGTCCCCACCCTTTCCCTCACCCCTCGGGGGCTTTTCTAGGAGGCTGGACAAGCGGCGCACCCTTGGCAGACCCCCGGGGGAGGACGATCTGTTGCTGCGCCCCTCCGGGGCCGAGCGGGGGGAGGGGGCGCGACCTCTCCCCAGCGCCGGGAGCTGGGGTGCGGGCCACCCGCGCTGCAGAGGAGAGTGGAGGGCCCGAAGAGGTGGGCAAGAAGGGCCCAATATTTCCTTTTTAGAAAATTTCTTTTTTGGTTTTCGCTTTTTCCCCGGGGCTACGCCGCCTCCCGATCTTCGCCCTAACCTTTCGGGGCCTGACCTCCAGCCATCTTTGATTTCCGACTTCCTAAAATAACCGCGGCGTGCGGGAGGGGTGCGGACCCCCAGGGGCTGGGGTCGCGGGTGCACGGCAGCCCTGCCGGGGTGCACCGGCCTGGCGTTTTGCGTGGCTTTTCTGGGGCGACCCCGCTTTCTACCAGCGCGCCCCAGGGACCAGAGGGGAGAGGTCGGGCCAGGGCTGCGCGGTCGCGGCCGGGGCGGACTCCGGGGCTGACCGGCCCACGCTGCTGCCGCGCCCAGACTCTCCCGAGTCGCGAGGAGTTCGGGACCCCAGCGCTGCCCGGAGCGGCCGCGCAAGCTCCCCTTCTCCTCGCTACCTCACCGGGGAGGTTTTAGGGGAGAGTTGATTTCCCACTATCTCCCCTGTGTCCTGGCCCGCCAAATTGTCGCCTGATAAGTTTTTAGCGTCCGCATGGGGGGGAGGGTGCGCTTTTAACCTCTGGGGCCTTGCTGGTCGCAGCCTGCTTCCTAACATCTCAACTGTGAGTGCGGGTGTGTGGGGCCACCCAGAAACTCCGAGACGCAACTCCACTGGGAAGACGGTCGTTGCTTTTTGACTGCTGTCCTCTCTTCCGGGGAGGAAATTAATACATTTCCCAGATATGTCCTGGGTTAATATAAATCCCTACTACCTCCAAAATAACATTTTTCCAGGGCAAGTAAAAAAGATCTGCTTGACTGAGGGGCGAGCTGTGCCTTTTTGGATGTCTGATGGTCGGGTAGTAGGCACCCGAGGTCCCAGGAGGGTGGACTCTCTTTGTGCCTGGGGGGTGGGGTGGAGGGAGCGTGGAGAGGCTTCGTCGCCTGGCCCACCTGGAACAAAAGGGTTAACCCTCCGCCCACCGGCTTCCTCCCGAGAGGAGGGGCGAGCTCCTGGCTCTGACCCCTCCTCCCCTGGTCTGCTTTGACCTCTTCCCCTTCATTTTGGGTGAGCGCTTGCTAGTGGGACTTTTGGTGGTGTTCGGCGCATTTAGGGGGAGCTGGTTACTTAGGGCGGGGGGCTTCTTAAACTAATGCTGGCTGGATTTTGCAGTCAGTTAACCCGAGCTGATTAAGGTCTCAGGCCCGGCAGTGCGCTCCCTCCACAATTTGGGATGTGGGGCGGGGCGGGGTGGGGGGGTAGCTATTGATAGCTTGGGTCGGAGCTGGCCGCCGAGTTGTGCGCGGGCGCCCCCTGGAGGCCCAGCCAGGCTTGCGCCCTTTGCTGAGAGGCAGGTCCCCTTGCAGGTACCGGCTCACACCTGATGGGACGGGTTGTGGAGGGGAATGGAGAGCGCTGGGCTGGGCCAAGGATGGGCGTCCCCGGGGACTCCAGCCAGTTGCCTGCGGAATCCCTGGTTGTGCCGGGTATTTGCCAAGTCTTTGGAATTCTTGGAAAGAATTCCTCGATCCTAGAATGTGTTTTGTAAATTCCCCAGTTAACACCATGGGAGAGCAGGCCGTTTTCCCAAACAGTACAGTTGAATGGCTGCATTTTGCACTTGAGCAGCCTGTTTGTACCTGTGTACACACAGACATAGCCACAGATAGGTGGGTGTAGATATGTGTAATTTAAAACTAACACGGGGCCGATCCTATTTTGCAAAGCCAATGTGAGACCCGCTTGTAAAGCAAACGGTTTTTGAGGGAGGAAAATGAAGTTTGGCCATCAATTAGCAGATCAAAACATCTGCAGGTGGTCAAGGGGACTGGAGCTACACACAGGAAAATTAGCATTTTCTCAAAAGAGTTTCAAATGCCCTTTGTGCTAAACTGGATTACAACCTTCAACGATTAAGATTCCCAAGTTTCAAATAACTGCCTAGCCCCAGTTTCTAAACTGAAGTGACCTACATTGGCCAGTAAGGGTTCTGAGAATAGGGCACTGGGGAGCTCCCATTTTAATTGAGGGGGAGAGGGAAATGTGTGGATTTGTAGCATTAATGTTGCAAGCCAGCTCGCTGTGTTTCGGAAAGAGAGAGGGGCTCCAACTGGCCCACAGCCCCTTTTGTTCCGTTAAAAAAGAGATTGCACAAGCCAACGATATTCATCCAAGCCTCTGCTCGCTTCCTCGCTGGTGAGGGGTTGGGGACCTATCTTGGAGGCAGGAGATAGAGTTGGCACTTCCTCTTTTTAAATGAAGCTGGGTTGTGTTGGGTTTTTTTTATAAAGGTTTAGAGATGTGCCTTTCAGTCTGGTTGTGTGACTTTTCAGCCATGTCACCTGGAGACATGCCTGGTTTCTCTGAGCTTTTGGGTTCTCTGTACGGTGGGAATGTATGTGATCAGTAATTGGTATTGTTCAAAGTAACAATGCTTTTGTTTTTATTTATTTACAAGTTAGTGCTGAACTGCTGCTCATTGAGATAAATCTGTGTTTTTATTATCTTCAGCCTACTGTATGCCAGGCACCAGACTGGGGGCGTTCATTAAGTACAGTAGCTTTCCTTCACATTTTTCCTCATCAGGGAGGGGAAGCTGCAGCTCCCGGTTGAAATGGCTTGCTTGTGGTCGCCTTGTCCTGTTGGATGGGGAGCCTTGCTACAAGGGCTGTGTGTGCCTTGTTCTTAGAGGATCTGGTTATGAGGTGGACTTTCTGTCAGTTCCTTTGACGAGAGCGCGGTGGTGTTGGGCTGGTTGGGTTTGCCAACCTCTCTTCCCTTTTAATTTTTGAGATGTGCCTTTGGAGGCTTTCAATGAAGAGGTCCCTGGGAAAGCAGGTTGGAAATAAAGCAGAGTTTGCTCTGCCCTTGGAAAAAGGATGGGGAGGGGGAAGAGAGTTCCAGAAGTTGGCCTTTTCATCACCTATTCTATTTACGATTATTTCTGAAAAGCATCTCAACATTCCAAAAGCCTGTAGATCCAGACAAGAACTGCCTCTCTAGTCACTGCCATCCTCTTTTTTTTTTTTTTTGAAATTAATTTTGTGTCTCTCCAGCTTTGTTCAAGGGGGCTCTGCAGAAGGAGGCAACAAAGGTCCCTGCCTGCACAGAGGTGACAGATTTGCTTAAAAGACGAGCTTCTGTCTCGCTAACATAGGTAGATAGTGGTGTACACACCTCAGCAGCTGGAGAGCCTTCTTTACTTCTTTTGCTTTTTGTTTTTCCTTTTCAGTAGAGTCCCTGTATTTTGATCCTAGACTGGAGCAATTTTTTAACTCTCCACTGGGTAGAAACTAAATTATAGTTCTAATTTGCCTTCTGTGAATTGAGTTAAAGACTTGCTACTTAGCTGTTTCTTGGATTGCAGAATTCAGATCTAAAATTAAACTGGTAAATTTCAACTAGTTCAACCCTTGAGGACCTCTCAGTTTCCTTTTTTTTGTTTTTTGTTTTTTTTGTCATTATCCTGTGGGTGGGGGAGGGTGCTGTAATCTACTCATTGTAGTTCTATTAATACAGGAATGGGTGGGGAGGGATAAGCTTGAGTCCTAATGGTTTCTCAAGATAAACTTTTTTTAAAAGCATTTTCTCATCTCCAGCATTTGATGGGCCTCTGGTAGATGACTTTTCTTCCTATACAATGGAAAGAGTATTTTCTATCCATTTGGCAGTGATTGAATCTAAGCCCCCTGCTGGGTTTACTGCATTCTTCCAACTTATTGGATAACTAGATGCTGGGAGATAACATTCCTAAAATTCGGAGTGGGGGCGGGGTGGAGCTACAGGCCCGACTTGCTCTGTAATCCTGTGAACTTTGCTTTTTCCTCTTGGGAAGGGCTCACTTCAGCATTACCCAGCCATTGTTCATAACAGTTCTCTGGGCTCTTTGGCAAATATGGCTTCGGTATTTGCCAGTGGTGGTCTGGATGTAGAGGGACTTTTTTACTGCGCCAGCAAACAGAACTCCTGCTGTTTTTAAGATTCAAATGGGAAGTGGCTGGTAAGGCTGGTAAGAAGAGGCAGCCTGTGTGTACAGTGAAGGCCAGCGGTATTCAGGTCATAAATCACTCCGGGAACTGTGCGATCCTTCCAGAGCAGGGGAGCTTAACCTTTTTTATACCATAGAGCCCTTCTCCCCAGAAAGTATCTAGAGAACACAGAGTGAAATACATAGGAACACCAGGGGAAATAAATTGCACTGAGATCGTTATCAGAAACAGAAACATTCGTGGTAAAGTGACGCGGGCCTTATGGATGCGGCGAGGTCTAGCACAGCTGGTCCGGTGACCGCCAGCATTTCTCGTCATGCAGCAGCGTTAACTCCGCACGAAAATAATGTTTTCTGCTGACGGCAAACTCCCAGTCCACGATCGCAGGTAAAACGAACATTCCGCTGTAGTTTAGGTTCGTGAACAGAGCAATAATGTGTGTTTTCGTAGCTATTTCCATGGACTCCAGTTTAAGAATGCCCACTTTAGAAAAAAACTTGGTTTCTTGATACGGGAATCTTATACCCTAGAGAGTGGACATTGTTTTTTTGGGGGGGGGAGTAAAAAACATTTATTGATATTACAGTGGCTTGTGGCCTTCTGAAGGAACGTAGCGTACGAACAGATATAAACTGTATTTGTGCCATTAAAATTTCATGGCAGGGGGTGATTAGGGAAAAGGCATCGAAGGCATCCATGGAGGGGTGGAATGAAAAAGCTGGAGAAACCCGGCTCCAGAGGAAATGCGAAGGTAGGCCAGTAATGTTAGTGTCCTCGTGGCATTTAAGAAGACGGCCCCTGTGCTTCTGTTTTCTGGTTATCCGTATGTCTCATTGAGCCAGTAGGTTATTTCAGCCTCAGCGTACATGTCTGTGAGTTGGGAGCCAAGACCTCTCTGCTCACGTGGCTGCAGAGATGAATGAGTTAAGGTGGAAGGGTCTGAAGTGTGTGTTTTGTTTACAGGAGGGGGTGGTTTGGCTGAGCCTTATGAAGTGGAACGGGCATTCTTGTTTTGGGTGGGCTTCCCTGGACCTTTGTAGAAGTAGACTGGCTGAGACAAAGGGTGTAAATCTGATTAAAAAGGCACGTGCTAATTAAAAAGGAACCGTAGTACAAAAAGTGTCAACAGTTGAAGGTTCTCCGCCTCCGTAGCAGCCGCCTCCGTAGCAGCCCCCAGGCGCAGGCGGCAGGAGCTAGGCACCGGCCAGGTTGTCACCTCAGAGGTTTTCTCCTCGTCCGTGTTCACACCCTTGTCCACAACACAGGTGGGAACACGTGACACATAGATTCTGTCCCCCTCGTTTTTTCCCCGTGGAATACTTCTTGGGCATTTGTTCTGTGGAGTAGCACACACAATGTGGGTCCGTTTTTGTGGGCTACAAAGGAATCATCTCTTTTTTTTCTGTGCCCTCACTGACTTCACCAGCACCTTACTGAATGACCAAGGCGCATCCATTTTTTTGTGTTTGGTGAAAAATGTATCTTCGTACCACAGAAAATTCTGGCAAGGGGATTGTAGGGTCAAAGAAGAATTCCACTAAAAGTAGGTGCATATAAATCGATGCTGCATCTATTTATATGCACCTACCAATACTGTCTGTTTCCCTCCCAACTTTTTAAAAAGCTCTACTTTTTAAAGTTTTTTATTTTTTTAAAGATTTTATTTATTTACTTTTGGAGGAAGGAGGGAGAAAGAGAGAGAGAGAAAACATCCATTAGTTGCCTCTCGTATGCTCCCTACTGGGGACCTGGCCCACAACCCAGGCATGTGCTCTGACTGGGAATTGAACCCGTGACCCTTTGGTTTGTAGGCCAGCACTCAATCCACTGAACCACACGCCAGGGCACTTTTTAAAGTTCTTGACACATAGTTTCCAGAATTGCTTTTCCAGAAAGATTTGTGCTACTTAACACCCCCACAAACACCACATTTGGGAGGTGTGCCTTAGACGCTCTCTGGGGATTGACAGATAACTTTTAACGTGATGCTTGAAATAAGGACTGTTGTGGGGTGGCATTGAGGCTGGAAGGAAGGCAGCACCTCCTTGTTGAGCTCTTCCTAAAAGTTCAGGGCTGCATTGTGTCCTAACATTTTTTTTTTTAATTGATTTTTTTTTTTTTTTACAGGAAGGAAAGGAGGGGAGGGAGGGGAAGAGCGAGAGAAGCATGGATTTGTGCTCTCACTCGTTGATTCGTGCATGTGCCCTGCCTGGGGAGCAAGCCTGCACCGTGGGGAGGACGCTCTAACCAACTAGCTCCCCTGTCCCCACGGGGGTTTCTGTGAGAACAGGGGTGATTGCAGGAGTCAACAGAAGGTACAGGATAGGAAGTGTGAGAACGAAGGAGGGGAATGTGCAAATGGAGGGTCTGGGTGCTGTCTGTCCGGGTGCCTCGTCAGAGTACTGGGGGCTGTAGGTTCATCTGCCCCCCGTGGGGTTCCCGAGCCCCGGCCTTCCGCACGATGGGAGGTGAGTGAGATGGTCAGTGACTTGTCTCTTGTCAGGAGCCCTGGCAGCTAAAACTTTTAGAAATAGGAGAGATGGGAGGGGGGAGAATAAAAGAATTTTTTTTTTTTAAGAGAAATAGAAGTGGGTGGGGGAACTAATGTTCCCTAAACACCTATAGTGTCTGTACTTTTCCCAGATCCTGGGATGGTTGGGGCCAGGCATGTACCGGGTGCTCAGCGTTTGTTAAGTGAATCGCTTGTCCCAGTGATTACCTTACCTTACTTACCTTATGAGATGTTGTGCTTACGGGTGTTTTGCAGATACTCTGCAGGGCAAGCTCACCACATCAAACCTGTTGTTGGCAGGGGAGTGTTAGATTGGCTCTCAGGTTCTAAGGGGAGCCCACTTACATAGACAGAAGTCCCTGACCCAGGTCCCTTACTGGTCTGTCCCCGTGCAAATGAAGACTCCAAATCCTCACAGTTGGATTGGTCTAAAAGACACTGTCCTGATTGGTCAGAATAGAGTTGCTTGGAGCTGCTGAGCTCTGATTGGATGGGAAACACTTCCGTTCTATTGGTTGAAATAGGATTCCAGGAACTCTTACAAGAGCAGGCATTTCAGAGAAAAGGCGCACAGTCCAGCTCTGTCCTCTCTCAAGTACACTTTGTGTGAGAGGCCCCTGTGCAGAAATGGCTGCTAGGCTCTCTTTTTTAAATCTTGAGCCCAATTAGCCACTGGTAGCCCTTCCTGGTGTCTTTGTTTTTCCCTCAGGGTTCACGTTTCCAACATCATTTTCACTTACTGCGTGAAATCCATTTGCCATTGGAAGCTTGCTTTGAGTAAGGATGCAGATCTCTGAGAGGATTATTTATAATAAATTATAAGCATTTTCTAGGGTTGCTGTAACCAGTTGCTACAAACTGGGAGGCTTAAAGCAGAAATTTGTCCTTTAATAGGTTTTGGAAGCTGGAAGTACGGAGTCAAGGTGTCGGCAGGATTGGCTCCTTCTGGAGGTTCTGAGGGAAATTGGTCCCTTGCCTTCCTCCCGCTTTCTGTAGGTTCCCGCCTCCCTGCCGACCGTAAGCCAGCAGACCTTGGTGCATGGTCACATGCACGGGTGCGATTGGTTCTTAGACATATTTGGGGGTGCAGGGGCTGTTCATTGACCCACTGCACAGACGGTCAGTTCACTCAGCCTCTTCGGAGGCCAAGTTCCCTTACACAGTTTTTGTCTGTTGCACACATCTGTTGGGTTGTGTATAGTCGTGATTCTTCCCAAGAAATTGCCCCTCATCCTTCCTTGGGCAGAGTTCTTAGCTTCTCCTCTCTTGTCACAGGTGCTCCAATGAACCACCCGGGGACTGGCGATGACATGATTGGGGACCGAGTGCCGGTAAAGAGGCCTCGTCGGGAGGAGACTCACATCTGTGAGAAATGCTGCGGGGAGTTCTTCAGCTTCTCTGAGTTCTTGGAACACAAGAAAAATTGCACTAAACACCCACCTGTCCTCATCATGAACGACAGTGAGGGGCCGGTGCCTTCGGAAGACTTTTCCGGGGCCATGTTGAGCCACCAGCTACACAGTCCAAGCAGTAAGGACAGTCACAGGGAGGATGGTGGCAGCTCAGGGGACATGAAGGAGAAGCCAGGGGCGGAGTCTGTTCTGTACTTAAAGACAGAGACTGCCTTGCCCCCCACACCCCAGGACTTAAGCTATTTACCCAAAGGCAAAGTGACCAACACTAATGTCACTCTTCAAGCACTACGGGGCACCAAGGTGGCAGTGAATCAGCGGAGTGCGGATCCGCCTCCCGCCCCCCTGCCCGGTGCCAACAGCATCCCGTGGGTCCTGGAGCAGATCCTCTGTCTGCAGCAGCAGCAGCTACAGCAGATCCAGCTCACCGAGCAGATCCGCGTCCAAGTGAACATGTGGGCCGCCCATGCCCTCCACTCTGGCGTGGCGGGAGCTGACACCCTGAAGACCTTAGGCAGCCATGTGTCCCAGCAGGTTTCTGCAGCTGTGGCTTTGCTCAGCCAGAAAGCTGGAAGCCAAGGTCTGTCTCTGGACACCTTGAAACAAGCC
The DNA here is from genome assembly GCA_007922815.1 of Macrotus californicus. NCBI lineage: Eukaryota > Metazoa > Chordata > Mammalia > Chiroptera > Phyllostomidae > Macrotus > Macrotus californicus. The sequence goes on from VMDR010002372.1 coordinate 39,279, forward strand.
AAGCTACCTCACACAAACATCCCTTCCACCACCAGCTCTGTGTCCCCAGGACTGGTGTCCTTCGCCCTGAGGCCAGATGGGTCGAGGGTGCTCCCGAACCGCCTCCCAGGTGCTCTGCTACCTCAGGCCCCGAGCTCTGTGCTCTTCCAGAGCCCTTTCTCCACTGTGGCGTTAGACCCGTCCAAGAAAGGGAAAGGGAAGCCACCCAACGTGTCCCCGGTGGATGTCAAACCCAAAGACGAAGCCGCCCTCTACCGGCACAAGTGTAAGTACTGCAGCAAGGCTTTTGGGACTGATAGCTCCTTGCAGATCCACCTCCGTTCCCATACCGGAGAGAGACCCTTCGTGTGCTCTGTCTGTGGCCACCGCTTTACCACCAAGGGCAACCTCAAGGTACACTTTCATCGACATCCCCAGGTGAAGGCAAACCCCCAGCTGTTTGCCGAGCTCCACGACAAAATGGCGACAGGCAATGGCGTTCCCTATGCACTCTCTGTCCCTGTCCCCCTAGATGAATCGAGTCTCTCTTTAGACAGCAAGCCTGTCCTGGTACCAGGGACCCCCAGTGTAGGGCTACCTCAGAATCTCTCTTCGGGGACTAACCCCAAGGACCTACTACTGGGTGGCCCACTGGCCAAGGACCTGCAGCCTGGGCCTTCTCCAGAAAGTGAGGATGGATCCATACACTCCGGGGTGGGGCCAAACCATGACTCCCCGAGGGTTGGCGGCTTCCGAGGGAGAGGGACACCTGAGCCAGGGTCAGAGACCCTCAAGTTGCAACAGCTGGTGGAGAACATCGACAAGGCCACCACCGACCCCAACGAATGTCTCATTTGCCACCGTGTCTTAAGCTGTCAGAGCTCCCTCAAAATGCATTACCGTACCCACACTGGGGAGAGGCCATTCCGGTGTAGGATCTGTGACCGAGCCTTCTCCACCAAAGGTAACCTGAAGACACACTTTGGGGTTCACCGGACCAACACCTCCATAAAGACGCAGCACTCGTGCCCCATCTGCCAGAAGAAGTTCACCAACGCGGTCATGTTGCAGCAGCACATCCGGATGCACATGGGCGGCCAGATTCCCAACACGCCCCTGCCGGAGAGTCCATGTGACTTTGTGGGTCCCGAGCTGATGGTGGTCGGTGAGAATGGCAGCACAGGCGCTATCTGTCACGATGACATCGAAAGCATAGATGTAGATGACAGCGGCTCCCAGGATGCCCCCAGCAGCTCCTCAAAGGTCCCCGTGCCTCTTCCCAGCATCCACTCGGTGTCGCCCACTCCGGCGTTCACCCTGACGGCCCCCCTGGACGCCCCGGGGAAGGTGGGCCCCGCCCCCGTGGCCCTGCAGCGGCAGAGCAGCAGAGAAAACGGCTCGGTGGAGAGCGACGGCTTGACCAACGACTCGTCGTCCTCGGTGATGGGGGACCCGGAGTATCAGAGCCGGAGTCCAGACGTGCTGGAGACCGCGTCCTTTCAGGCCCTCTCCCCGGCCAATAGCCAGGCCGAGAGCGTCAAGTCCAAGTCTCCTGACGCTGGCGGCAGAGCAGACGGCTCGGAGCACAGCCGCACTGAGATGGAAGGTGATAGAGCTTTGACTTTAACTTATGTCCGTTGTGGGCACGAGGCCGTCCGAAAGGAACCTGGGTTGAACTTGACAAACGGAGAGTGTGATAAATGAAGCAGCTCCTCTGTAGGGCAGGTAGCCATTTGGTACTTCCAGGCGGAGGGAGAGAATGACCTTCCCCAACCCAGTAATGACATGCTTTGGTGTGTGACGGTTAACAGGCACGCTGGCTGGACAGCGTACTTTTCTGTTGGTTTTCATTTTTGTGTTTGGGCCCCCATGGGGACAGACATGAGGGTGACCCTAAGAGTACAAGAATCATGAGAGAGTGGGTACTGTTTTATTGGCTGCTGAGATAATTTCTTGATTCTGAGGTCCCACTCCCTAAGGTGAGGCTCACAAAAGAATCACTCTTGGGGTCAAAAAAAAAAAAACCTAACCAATTTGGAACGTACACATAAATCGTGGGGTGCCTGTCGATGTCCTTAATGGCAAAAGAGGGGAGCAGCTGCATCGCAGAGCCTGAGAAGGATGGGCGCATGGGCATACTTCAGAGGGAACTCTCTATGTAGGCACTTGAACTTGGATGCACCTGTACCTTCACACCAAAGAGACAGATTGTCCCAAGTGTTTGAGTCATTATTCTCTGCGCAGGTAAACAAGTCAAAGGAAGCTGCTTTCGAGGTGTAAGTTCCCTAAAAGCCACTTCCAGGTGCTCAGGCAGGGCGGGTGCTATCAGAGCCCCTTCTTTGGTTCGAAGAGTGGACGAGTGTGGGATGATAAAGATTTGGGTCTTTTTTGTTTTCCCTGTGCACACCAGGTCGGAGCAGCCTCCCATCGGCGTTTGTCCGAGCCCAGCCAGCCTACGTGAAAGTTGAAGTTCCCAGTGCGTTTGGCCCCGCGACCGTGTCCCCAGGCATGACATCGTTGCTAGCAGCCCAGCCACGCCGCCAGGGCAAGCAGCACGCGTGCACACGGTGCGGGAAGAACTTCTCATCGGCCAGCGCGCTCCAGATCCACGAGCGGACTCACACCGGGGAGAAGCCCTTCGTCTGCAACATATGCGGGCGAGCCTTCACCACCAAAGGCAACCTGAAGGTGAGCTCCCCGGGGTCTCGGCGGGGCTGGGAGCTGGGTGTCGAGCAGCAGGTGTCGGTGTTTTCCATCCGTGGTGAACTTGCTACAGAGAGCAAGCGGGATATGTAACATCTCAAACCTGCCTCTCGAAGTAGATGCCCTTTAAAGCAACAGATTTTCTCACGCCATGGCGTCTCTGAGCGTGCTGCTTCCTGTCGTCAGTGTCTGCAGCTGGTCATTTTCCCCCTTTTCTTTAGTGGCACGTAAAAAATGATGACATGTTGTGTGAGGGGTGTCGTCTAGGAGCAGGACATGGGGTCTACCTCTCTGCTCCTGAGATTTTTTTTCCGTTCTGGGGCCTTGCAGCAGTCTTTCCGCAGGTGTATGAAATAGAGTCTGGAAACAAAGATACGTGTCGTATGTTGTAACAGAGAACTGAGAAGTCATTTGTGGATTTCGTAATGCTTCCAGACCCGATGGCCACCCTGCACTGCCCGTTGCTTTGTTCCCTAGCTCGCTAGTTTGAAAGAAATACCACAAGGTAGCCGCGTATGTAATAGAGTGCCGCCGCGGTTACAAAGGAAGGCCTCCAGGTTATCAGCAGTGCGTTGCAGATGGAGCAGCAGGTGCTTCCAGAGAACGGCCTATTGGTGTAAGTTGGTTCCACCTGAGATCTTCCCGAAGATGGAGAGGAGACCCTCCCGGGGAAGGATTGAAAGCGGCCTACATAAGAACTCAGGATGGGAACTGGGGCCCGAGTTTTCCTCTGAGCCCACCCTCCGGTTTTATGCTTTACGCAGGTCATGTGTTTCCCTGGTTCTTTCTCTCCCTCTTCATTGAGGGGAACGCTAGTTGAATTCTTTGTAAAGGTTGAAACTTCATCTTAGAGTTGATCTAGAGGACTGTATGTCATTTTAAGAATTAAGAATATTTCCTGTTACAAAACGACTTGTTCTCTGTAGTTAGCAAAACTGCAGAGAGGAGGAACGTGACGGTAACTTCATCTCTAACACCGAGTTGCAGAAATAGAAAGCTTAGCTTGGTTCACAGGCCCTGTGGTCAGCCCAGGAAAGTTGCGGAGCTGCCCTTCTGCACACATGGCTTGAGGCAGGGGTCTTCTTGTCCCTTGGTTTCCTAGACATGGGGTCGTGGTCATGAGGAGTTGGGGTTGTCCTGGAGATTAAATGAATTACAGAGTATCGTGTTTCCCGTTATGCCTGAGACACCTTAACAGCTTCTTAGAGTGGTCAAGAGCAAGGCACTTCTGAGATTGACGAGGTTAACTCCTAACTTCTAAGAATGTCTGAAGATGAAGTGAATATGCCACAGAAAACCTGGCATCTGCCAGATTCTTTGACTCCTTAACGAAGCTGGAAGGGGTCTGAAGACCAAAAGCCAGACCAGGAAAGAAATGCAGAAAGGAAGCCAGGGTGAAGAAGCAGTAGGCAGTCCTCCGATCATCTGATTTCTGCCCTCTCCCCTAACCCTTACCCCGCCCCCACCTCAGCCAAGAGAAGCGATCATCTGGAATTTTTTACATACACAATCTCATTTTGAAGTACAGATTATGTTAACTGTGTTTGGGTGGAGCCAAGCCCACACGCAGGCCGACCGCGGCTTGCCAGCACCGCGCACCCCTCTCTGTGCTGGCGGAAACCCTTCTGTCCCTCTTCCCGCAGGTCCACTACATGACGCACGGCGCCAACAACAGCTCGGCCCGCCGGGGGAGGAAGCTGGCCATCGAGAACACCATGGCTCTCCTGGGAACAGACGCAAAGAGGGCCCCAGAGATGTTTCCCAAGGAAATCGTGGCCCCTTCCGTGAACGTGGACCCTGTCGTGTGGAACCAGTACACCGCCATGCTCAACGGGGGGCTGGCCGTGAAGACCAACGAGATCTCCGTGATCCAGGGCGGAGGCATCCCCGCCCTGCCCGTTTCCCTGGGGGCCGGGCCCGTGGTCAGTAACAACGCGGCTGTCGCCAAGATAGACGGCTGTCCGGCCGCCGCCAGCGCCGACGTGGAAAAGCCGGGGGCCGCCGACAGCGCCCCCAAACACCAGTTCCCTCACTTTATGGAAGAGAACAACATAGCGGTCAGCTGAGCGGCCGGGGAGCCCGTTCGGACGGGGCGGCGCCGCGGCCGCTCCCGAGCTGGCCCTTGTTTGGTGGTGTTTTTTAAGGAATCCATCTCTCTCTCTCTTTTTTTCTCTTCCTGATGTGCAGACGATGTTTACAGTTGTGACCACAACCTCAGGCAAGTCCTACAATCACAATGTTGCTATGCTGCTTTGCGAAAAATCACACAAAAGCAAATACAGACTAGTAATTTTTTTTTTTTTTTTTTTTTTTGATTTTGGAAAGAAGCGGGTCTTGCAAAGTAGCTTTGTTACTTGAGACTGTATACACGAAAACTTTGTACAAGCTAGAGTCACTATTTCCAAAGACTGCCACCTGTTGTCAAATTGGCGCTCTTTGAACCGCGAGAGCAGAGACAACTGCTTAGCCTGACGAGGGGGAGGGGTGCCGTGTGCTTCTTTGGTGACCAGGTGCGGGTAAATGCAACGTCTGTCTTTTTAGGGACCTGCTTGGTGTGCTGCCCAACCCTGCGCTTTTTTGTGTTGGTTTTTTTTTTTTTTTTAAATGTATTTTTTTTTTTTTTTAAGCTAAGGTGGTAGAATTACAAAATTCCCTCAACCTTGGGGCCTTCAGTAGGGGGCCCTCAAGTGGACCGATTGTAGTCCTTAGGGAGTCAGTGTGTGCGCTGCTGCTTATTGAGGACAGTCAGGTAGGGCCCGAAGAGTGTAAATCCCCGGTGCGTTCTGGGTGCCGCCCCCTTCCTGAGCACCAGGCCGGGTGGGCGCCTGCGCAGGGGACCTCAGGTGACTTAATTTAGTTCGCCAGTGCCTATCCTATCAAAGAAATGGGTTTTTCATTCTTGAAGAAACTCATGGAAGGGCATATTTCTTATTAGAGGTTCACATACTAATTTTTATAAGTTTCCTTGATGTGACTTAATGCCAAATAATTATGAAGATTTCTCTCCCTCCAACCACCCCCCCCCCCAAATATTGTTGCATGAAGGCTACAAAGTTGGAACAGGCAAGTCCTGGGTATGAAAGCTTTAATTTATCTACCTCATTGTTTATTATTTTTGTAGCCTCAGTCTCTCTCTTCCTATTTTATGACCACTGACAGTGTTCCTAGTCCCTGTCTCAACCCTAAGTGTTGATGTGTTGGTGGGAGTGGCTGGACGTTCAAGATGTTTTTGTGATTTTTTTTCTTAATTCCCTTTTCTGTAATATTAAGCAAACAGTAAACGTTTCTTTTAACCGTGCGACGAGGAAGAAGGAAAGACCCTAATTTCTGCGTTGGAGGAGTCTTTCCCCCTCGGTGTGGAAGTTTAGATCAAGAATGTCACGAGTGGGTCTCTGAGTGATTGCACCTGACTTCAGGATCCAGAAACACTGTTTTGTTTTGCCAAGTTGTGCCTTTCCTCCCGGGATGGTCCGCGAACACAATGAGAGCACCTGTCCGCACTGCGAAGTGGATGCTGTTACAGAGGACACGCCGGAGCCTCGCTCACTGCCGCGCCTTGTGAATGTATGATGTACAGAGAGCACCCTGTAGTTTGTACCTGCTGATACCGACTGTTGGAGAATAAACTTGGATATTTTGTTTCCCCACCATGCGTGTCTGTGAGTTTTTCTGATGGTTTCTGCTCTACACCTGAGGTCCTCGTGGCACTCATTTCCAGGTGCCCTCTGACCCTCAGGTCCTAGAAGGAAGGGGAACATCTGGTTACATCCGAGCTTGACCCACTTCTCAGGCACATGACCAACTCTTGGGTTGGCCCAAAGGTCCGTTTAGTTTTTTCAGTAAAGGACACATTTTTCATTTTCTCCAGTAACTTACTGATCTGGATGTCTTGAGTAGGTTGGCCCTCTCACACGTGGTATAACATTGATTGTTCTCAGTTAATGTCTCGGTTTGGTCGCTGTCAACTTCAACGGGTCTACCCAACCATGCAGCATTGTCCAGTGAGAAATCTCCAGCACAAAACTCCGCCAACCACTTTGGGCAGGTTCACTCCGTCACAGCACCTGCTCCATACGCTGCACAAATCTTTTACGTGCATTTTAGTTGTGTTTTTACCTTTCTTGAAATAAAGCATAGTATGCTGAAAATGTTGCTTCTTCCATCTTCAATATTAAAATGGCTACACAAAAATTCACCAATTTTGATAATTTTTTGTTTAGGAAGGAATTCCCACGTTTATGTATTTATTTAAAAATTTTTATTTTTTAGAGGGGAAAGGAAGGAGAAAGAGGGAGAGAAACAACAGTGTGTGGTTGCCTTTCATGAGCCCCTCGCCGGGGACCCGTAACCCAGGCATGTGCCTTGACTGGGAATCGAACCTGCAACCTTTTGGTTTGCAAACCTGTGCTCAATCTACTGAGCTACACCAGCCAGGGCTTGAAATTTTTTTTTTTTTTTTTTAAGCATTTGATAAGACAGCTGTCACAATGCAGTCTAATGAAATTGTTTCAAATGAAGTTAAAGACAACCAAGTGCCACTAAAGGTTTAATTAGAGTAATCTCACTGAAGAACTTTTGCTGGGGTTCAGTTACGACCATAAAGGGCTTAGCATGCCCTAGACTACCCCACATCACAACCTGTCCTAACCCGCCACAGGTAGGCAGAGTATTTTTAACCACCTCATTCTTGGGGGCTGCTTAGGAAGGAGTAGGCTGAGAGTTCTCAGGAAAGTGGGGAAAGCTCACTGGAGGGAGACCCAAGACATGAGCAGGCTCGTACTGACTGGTCCAGTGCCTCTTGCCCACCCTCTGCTGTGTTGGTCTTTGTGAACCCAGTGGCAAGAACCAGCATCAGGCCCCAGGAGAAACTTCGTGGATGTAGGCCCCACATTATCCCGGAGGGTATATTGACATCCAGAAAAGGGCTGGGGGTTGTGTTCTGATGACCTTTGACCCAACAAGAACTTTGCAAGTGGATGTTTTTGTCCCCACCCTCCAAGGTTGTCTCCATTAACCTCAGCTCATCTAAGTTTAGGGTGAAGCAGCCAGTCCCCCAAGTCAGCAAGATTAAGCCTTTCATATAATCGAATGGAGGCCCCTCACCAGCCACCACACCCTGGTCCCATGTGTCTGCAGTGTCCACCCTTTCTCCCTCTTGATACTAACCCACCGCTTAGTGTTAGGTCCCTCCAGATTCAAACGTGTGATCATTATTTTACTCAAGGAAGAAAGCATGACTTTTCCCCCCTCCAACATACTTCAGACACCTTTCCAAGGTAAAGCCTGCTTCTGGCCAGTTCTTTTCAGATAATCTGCAATAATACAAAAACGTTTAATTAGCTCTTGCTAGACAGCACGCCTGTCCCCCTCACACTATTTTCTGAAAGGATTTTGATCACCTTTGTGGGATAGTTTTTTTTGCATTTCAAGTAACTCAGGGTGAATTGCCACGTGAGAGATCACTAGCACAAACACTGGTGGTTTTCCCGAAGTGTGTGCTCGCTCTGCGGTGGGGGTGGGGGGGTGTGTGTGTGTGTGTGTCTGTTTTCTCAGCCCTAATCTGGAAAGCTCCCCCCCTTTTTTTTTTGATAAAGGCTTTCAGTTTTTTCCCTTCTTACTGAGTGTGTTGGGGTGGGGCTGGCTGACAAAATTACGCAGGTTTCAGGCGCACAGTTCCACACGCGATTTGTACATGGTGCTGCCCCAAGTGAGGTCTCAGTCTGTCGCCATTTTCCCCCGCCCCCTGCAGTCACTCCACTGCTGTCCCTGTCCGTCCACGAGTTTTTTCTCCATTGCTCAACCCTGCCACCCCCCCTCCCAGCTGTCAGCCTGCTCTCTTATCCATGAGTCTATTTTGCTTGTTAGTTCAATTTGTTAATTCGATTCCACATGTAAGTGAAATCACATGGTACTGGTCTTTCTCTGACTGGCTTATTTCACTGAGCATCATGTTCTCCAGGTCCATCTATGCTGTTGCAAAAGGTAAGATTTCCTTTTCTTTTTTTTTTTTTACACAGCCGAGTCGTATTCCACTGTGTAAATGTGCCGCAGCTTTACCCGCTCACCTACTGATGAGTGTGCTTGGGCTGCTCCCAGGCCTTTGCACTTGTAAATAATGCCGCAGTGAACACAGGAGTGCGTAGGTTCTTCCGAGTTAGTGTTTCGGGTTTGGAAGACGTCTCTTGGGGAGACGGCTGAGGTATGAGCACGCCCCCATCATGCAGTGAGGCCTCCCAGTTCGTGGAGCACAGGAGGTAAGCAAGGCAACTGCCATAGATCTTGCTCTTTTAACTTGAGACCTGCCTGTCTTGTGCCCTGCTCTGTGGGTTCCGCAGATTCAGAACTCTGTTTTGATACTCGACTAATCGGGTGTCAAACTCATTTTCACCAGGGGGCCACATCAGCCTCGTGGTTGCCTTCAAAGGGCCAAAATAATTTTAGGACTGTATAAACGTAACTACTCCTTAACTGTTGAGTTGAAATTACATTCGGCCCTTTGAAGGCATCCACGAGGCTGATGTGGCCCCCTGGTGAAAATGAGTTTGACACCCTTGTGATAGATGATTTAAGGGAGTCTCAACACCTTGAATAAATGGCCAGTTACAGCTCAATAAAACGGCGAGGTGGTGGGTGGGGGAGGGCTGTCCGGGTCAGTCGGTTGGTTGGGGCGTCGTCCCGTACCCTAGAAGGTTGTGGGTTTGATTCCCGGTCAGGGCTCGTCTGGGTGGCCACTGACTGATGGTTCTCTCCTATCAATGTTTCTCTCCTTTCCTTCCTGTCTCTAAAATCCATGGAAGGAAAACATATCCTCAGGTGAGGATTGAAAAAGAAATGCCAGGAGGTGGCAAGCTTCCACCTGTCCTCCTGGCCCCCTAGTTTTTACCCCAGCGCCTGTGTAAACATCAGTGTTCTGGGCAAGGACTTGTCTGTCTGGGGCAGATGCATCTGGAGAAGCCGCTCCCTTTGGCGGCAGAGCCTGTCAAAGAGCCATCCAGAGTGGGGAGGGTGGATGTTTGATTCAATCTAACTGCACCAGGGTGGCCCAGGCGACAGTGTCGCCAACCCACAAGGAAGGTGTTGAAACCCTGCACATTTGCAGGAAGCTCTTCAGCAGAGTTTCAAAGGCAGCTCCCACAGCACCAGGCCCTGTTGTTCACAACTCAGCAGACGGCCTGAGCCCAGAGAGAAAAGTTAGCAGGTGTAGCAAGTCCAGAAACGAGGGAAGGAAGGAGATGACACAGGTACATTTCCAATCAGGAAGGAGTGGCTTCGTGAGGAATAACTGCCCTTCACTTGGGAAAGGAGGCCCACGTCAGCCCCAGGGGCTGGGTGCCTTAGGGCAAGGTAATTACAGAACCTCCAAAAACTCCCCTGCACAGTGGGGTTACTACCTGGATCAGAGCCAGGTGAGAGGAGAGGATGAAATCGCTCAATCTGTGGCCCAGGAAACCTTCCAATATGGTGGTCGTCGTTGTTTCTCCTGTTCGGCCCAGAAAATCTACACTGTTGTTTGCTTAGGCAGAATGCGGTCCAGCTGGGGATCAGGTGGCTGCTCTTGGTTCAGTATCTTGACTGAGGCAGGAGGTCCCGTGGGTCAGGAGGAGGTGGGTGTTCCACGTGACTTCGAATAAGGTCCCATGAGCCACACAATATTTCGGCAGGGCTTGCCACATTTCATTGACCCTTCCTGTACATTTCTTTTTCGCCACGGCCCTCGGCAAACACCCTAGGACCCTGGAATGCCTGTGGTTGGAAGTTACAAAACAGCAGAACCCTGCTGATCCCAGGCTCTTCCTCCGTGTTGGGGAAGCCCGTTTTGAGTCAGCCAAAAAGCTCTCTTTGGCTAAGCCGGTGCTCCTGGCCTTGTGCTGGTTAAGGCCAGATCCAAACACTGCAGCTGTGTGTTCATGCCTCGGCTTCCTCCCCTCGCGGGCATCCCTCATTTCACAGATTCCACACCCACTATGGGTTCATTTAAAGGGGGCTGCATCCTAGGGGTCCCCCCAGTTCCGGAGAAAATTATTGACCTCTTAAGTAAGGAGTGCCCAATTTCTTCTCAAAGTTTTTTTTTTTCTGTTATTTTATGACCTACACATAACAAATGCATCTCTTTGACCACTTGTTTTCTTCTCTTAAGTTACAGGCAATACATCACACATGAATGGCGGAGCATCATAAATTAAAAAGTGAATTCTCTAAGAAAAGCTGGTCGATGTTCAATTATAAAATTACAGGACATGTTGCCATAAAGTATAGCTGTCAGAGTGGCATGAACCCAAATAGGAGTTATGATTAGACTGAATTTTTTTAATTGAGGTGTATTGGGCACAACATTAATTTCAGGTGGGCGACCTGATGGCTCGGTATTTGTATGCATCGTGAAATGATCACCACGGGTAGCGAAGGCCTGATTCTGTTCAGAGAGACTGGGCTGGCTTTGAAAGCTGCTGAAGTCAACTCATTTGCCCCAAGAAACTGTTGCTTTTGGTGAAGCGCGGCTGGTGTCGGGGGATGCATGTTCTCGGTACTCGTGAAAATGCAGACTTTTGCCTCAAACCAAACCAAACCCCCAGATCTTTACCGCTTGGTTGTAAACCAATTCCAACTCTTTCTAAATACTAAAAGGAAAACAGAGCATTAGTAAACGAGGCTACAGGGAGATAGGAAATAAATGCACCTCTCAGGAAGCGTACTTCAGCATGGAAATAGCGAAGATAAGACCTTGCAAATGTGTTTGAAAAAAAAACACACACAAAAGCTTCAAGTTCTGTCTTTTAAAGTCTAAAGTAGATTTGAAAGTGGACTTCCCTGGAGAAGCAGGAACTTCCCAAATGACTTGCCTTTCTTCCCCTGTGTTTGCTCTCTGTCCACCCTCCAAACCATTGTAAATCGCCTATTGTTTTAAGCAAAGCAGAAGTAAATTGGCAGGTACACTAGTGTTCTAAAGACTAAGGCATGAAACAAAGGATAAGAAGGGTTATTTTGTCCCGATGGGATCGATGGGATCGTTGGGATCGCTGCGGGTCTTTAAATTAAAAGCAGTGAAGCCAACGACCTTCCTGATCAGCTGGTGGTAAAGCCGTAGCTGTCCCTGGTCTCAGAGAAGCTTTCTTCTATTCATGTAAATCAGTTCAGAGGGGTTTCGTTAGTCGGCGTTTCCTCACGCTTGCTGACTGCTCTGCTGGCTTTCAGGCCATCCCAAAGGGAGAAATCCCTTCCGCTGATCTATGGGATTCCTCCGGCCAGCGAAATTGTTTTTTTAAAAAAACACTGGAGTGTGGGGTGGGGTGGGAGGGGGGTGAAAAATAGGAGAGAACTGCGTAGGGAATGCCAACTTAATTTTAGCACGCCACGGTGATTCACAAGCATCGCTTCCGCATTACCCTGCTTTATTATGCCCATGACATACCACACTCGAAAATGTTTACTTGTTTATTTTCCTTCTACCCTGTTAACATACAGTCGTTTAAAGGGGGAACATCACAAGTCCTACACATATAAGATGAGCATGCGTCAAAGATTTTAACAGATTTACAAGGGATTCAGATAAGAATGGAAAGAACTCCCAAGTCTTAGGCACTGAGGAACGTGCACGGGGGTTTACAAATAGACTCAAACCTCCATCAATATCCACAGGGCTAGAATCCAGCGCATCCCAAGGGTCGGAACTCATTTGCATTTCTATGGATAAGAATCCTTCGTGCCTTTCAGAGTTGTGAGACAGCTGAGAGTGGAGGAAAGGCACAGGTGACCTGGAAGAGAGGTAGTCTCCTCCAGTCCTTCTTGCCCTTTTCAAAGTCATTTATAACCTCGAGTCCTAGACACCAGGAAGCGGGGACTGTGTCTGTGTTGTTAATGGGACCCCTGTGCCTCGAGAACACCGTAAGTTCTCAGTGAAGGTTACTCGAATGAGTGAATGTTCTGTGGAATTTCCCTTAACCCCCTAGTATCTTTTTGGAGGATACTGTTGCTATGGAATGCTCTCAACTGAAGGGGTGCCATGAGCCCAGATTTGTGATACAGTCTTTTCTGTAAGTCAGCAGGGCAACTGCTCGGCTCCTGCTCACTGAGTAGCCCGGCACCAAGGGACAGAGAAGAGTCACACACACTCACCGTGCTGTTCACTCAGCTTTTATTGAACGCAGGCTCACTCAGAGCAGAACATGAACATACATTAATATCCTACTCACACTCTAACAATCTAAGAGAATTATAACACACACAGCAATGAATGGGGGATAAGGCGCTCGAGTCCCAGAATCTCAGTCTGGAGGTCTGGGAGAGAGCGTGGTGGGCAAGGGAGTCATGTCTTCCAAGGAAGGATCTGCAGAGCCAGGTGGGCAGCAGGGCAGAGGCTCCGGCGGCCAATGCCAAGGAAGACCAGAGCAGCACTCTGGGGTGTGGGGCTCGGCTGTCTCAGCAGTGGTCTGGAGCCTGCCTCAGACCCTCGAGAATGGCGCACTCTGCCCTTCTGGGTCCCTTAAGTGTCTTGGCCCCCCTGATGCCAAATGGGGAGTTTGTCCAGGAGCCCATGGGTGGTACCTGGCTGTTCTGCTTGGCACCCATGATGGCAAGTGTGGAATCTCCCCAGGAATCTATCTACGGGCGATCCGACTCTGCAGACGTGGCTGTTCTGATCACATGTGCATATATCTGAGCTGTAGCTCCTTGTCAGAGGTGTCTGCTCTGAGTTAGATAGTTTTCCTCTTGAACCAAAGTGTCCTGGCTGACTGACATGAGTGACTCCACTTTGTTGTTCTATATACTTTCTGCTGTCTTGATTGGACCAGTGCCATGTTAGTGGTCCTGCTCTCCACAAGGAGTTCTTTTTTTTTTTTTTCTTCCAAAAAAGAGGGGTGGGGAATGAGATTAGTGTTAGAGACACAGCCTTACTAAGGATTTAAAAGTTATCTTGCATCACATTCTAGCCCAGTGGGTCTCCGCCAGGGACAATCTTGCCCTCCGGGGTGATTTTGCAATGTCTGAAGTCATCTGTGATTGTCACAACTGGGGAGGAGGTGGGGACTGCTGCTGGCAGTGGAGAGACATTCAGCCCGAGTGTCACTAGGGCTCTAGTGACCCCCTGGAGCATTAATTCAGAGAGAAGATTCTAGGCACTGAGAAGACTTCATTACTTCTCGGCCCAGCCCGAGTTTTCCCAAAACATTTTTCTTAATTGAGTCCCCAATTTCCCTGCTTCCATGTCATCACAGCTAAGTGCCCGTGACGTCTTGTCCTCCAATGCTCAGTTAACAGGAGCAGTCAGCGCAGACATCTGTGAAAATGAGGCTGAAGGGTGGGCTGGACCGAGTCGGGATAGATAAATGGTCTGGGTCTGCCATCGGTTGGCGGGGTTGAGCAACTTCCGTGGGCCTCAGTTTCTCTGATTCCTGGACTATGTTGGTTTACCTCTTGGGGCCCTTTCCACCCCAGGTACCTCGGAGTTGGCAGCTTACCACACTCAGGTCTGATGGACAGTGAGGGCTGCCCAGGCCACCAGAAGGTGACGGTTCCTAGCACACTCCATGGGGAGAAGGCAGGTTCCGGCCGGGAAGCGGGGTGTTGAGCCCCCTCAGTAGGACCCAGGATTACCCTCATCCTGTCGCTGCCCCTGCTCTCATCCTCTCCTGACCCCTGGCGCTGCGTCTGGGGGCCCCTCGGGCCTCCCTCTGCTCTCATGCCAGCATCTGGGGCTCTCCCAAGATGAGATAAAAGCCTCTAAGTGCCTCCCATCCTGAGGGATTGCCTTGTTGAAAGGGAGTCTTAAAAAGTGTCTTCTCCAATGATTATAAAAGTGCACTGAAAAAAATTTGGAAAATGCAAAGGCAATAAAAGTCATCCCTATCTTTGTATGAAAATGTTATTAACTTTTGGAGATTAAGAGGAGATTCTTTGGTCTTCACAAAGTGTATTAAAGCCCTGACCAGTGTGGCTCAGTTGGTTGGGCATTGTCCCACAAAGCGACAGGTCACTGGTTTGATTCCTGGTCTTGGCACACGCCTGGGTGGCGGGTTAGGTCCCTGATCTGGGCATGCATGAGAGGCAACTGTTGTTTCTAACTCACGATGATGTTTCTCTCCCTCTCTTTCTCGCTCCTTCTTCCTCTCTCTAAAAAGAAATGGAGTCTTTTTTTAAAAATAAAATAAAAATGTATTAAATAAAAACATTATTATAAAAGTGATGTGTTTACTAGAAAAAAGAAGGAAGTATAGACAAAACAAGAAGGAGGAACATTTAAAGACTCAGCTGGATGTACCACACTAATGCATGATGTCAATATTATGTTGGCCAAAAAAGTCCATATGGTTTTTTCCGTAAAATAAAATATAAATTTTTCATTTTCACCAATAACTTTATTGATTTGGGCATTTTGAGTATGTCAGCTGTCTCCTGCTACTGGCTTCTAGTGGGTAGAGGCCAAGGGTGTTGCTAAACATCTTCCAACGCATCAGAGAGCCCCACAGCAAAGAATTATTTGGCCAAAATGTCAATAGTACCAAGAAACTTTGCGAACCACTTTTGACATGTTTGCTCAGTCACAGCACCTTCTCCATACACTGCACAAATCTATCTTTGTGGTTCAGGTGCATTTTTACCTTTCTTGAAATGATAAAGCATAATATGTCAAAAATGTTGTATGTTTCATCTTCAGTATTAAAATGGCTGCACAAAAATTCACCAATTAGGATGTTTTTTAAATGCACGCTGACATGGCAGCTGTCACAATACAATCTAACAAAATTGTTTTGAATGGAGTTAAAGACCACTAAGCACGACTAGAGCCATCGTAGGGAAAAAAAAAAACTAAATGAACTTTTTGGCCAACCCAATAGTAAGGGAGACTGCGGAGTTTGGGAGAGGGTGGTGGGTGGAAATGGGCTAGGTATACGGAGCTCTCTATACTGCTGCTCAAGTTTTCTATATGTGAAAAACTATGGAAAAATAACCTCTGAATTTAATTATGTTGAAAAGAAGTATTATTCTTTTGGCCCAGAGACACCCACTTGAATCCACTGCGGTGTTCACTCTTTAATTCGGGTAGACTGATACCCACTGTGCCAGTGGGGAGGGGGATCGCTAGGCTTTGATGAGTGCTCACGACACAGCGCGCACTGTGCTAAGTGCCTCATCTGTCCTCACTGCCGCTCTGGATTCCTCCAGCACCCCTCTAACACTCACCCTCACGTGTTGCTTCCTATGGGATTAACTCAGGTAATCCTTCCAGCAATCCAGTGAGTCCATTTTACAGATGAGGATGCCGAGGCCCAGTAGTTTGTGAGTGAAGAGGATCCCAGACGAGGAAGCCACAATTATCATCCCATATTCTAGGAAATGAGGGCCCAGTCTGGTGACGGTGGCCACAGGTGTGCTCCACAAGGGCTGAGGGGGGCTTGAAGATATCGGGAACCTGGATTAGTAGGTGCCTGGAGTGTCATAATCATGGGTTCGACTGGTCATGGGGAGCCATTTTTCCTGCCTTTTGGAGCCTGAAAGGCCAGGAGCCCAGCCTGTTTCTAACCACGTGACTGTGCAGGGCACTCTGAGCTACTGGTTCCTCACCTGTAAATGGGCACGATTAATTACATTTAGCTGGCGAAGCTGAGAGGATGTAGTGGGGCACTCCGTGTGTTTTAGGTGCTTGATAAAAACACAGCTCATCGTTCTTGAACCCCAGCTATATGTGCGGGAGGGGGGCACTGGGTTAAAGGATCACCGTCTCCTTGGTCTTTTCTGTCACTGGGTCTGGTGGTGGAGTGGAGAAGACGGTTATCAGCTGGTCTGAGGTGGGTGGGGTTTCAGAGGGGACAGGTGGTAGAGGGTGAGGCCTACTCTGATGCTGTGGTTGGGGACCAAGGTGTTATCATTTCCTCTACTCAATCACATGCTGAGTGCCCACTGTGTGCCCACTGCGTGTCCACTGGGTGCCACGCGCCGTATTGGTTGCCATCCTACATGCAGAGAGAAAGCAGAAGGCAAAGCAGACCAGGTCTGCGGGCCAAAGAATGCTATTTTCCCTTTGAATGTGCAATGCAGCCACTTCTGATGACACGCTTCTCTTCTTGAGAAACGCCCCTGGAACACAAGTCACACTTTCTGGTTTAGAGTCCATCCAGCGCCTCCTTCTGTCACCCAGGACCCCAGACACAGACATTTTTGGTGGCTTCTCCCTTATTTGTAGCAAACTGATTAAAAGGTACGGGAGCGGCACATGAAGTACACAGGTGTAACTACTAAAAAGCTTACTTTAGTTGCAGTTGGTTAATGTATAAGGTATCACATTTAGAGGCACTTTAATTGCATAGGGATTTTAAATTCCTTTCTTTTCATTACTATTCATTTTCTCTCTGCTCTCAAAATTTTATGAGGCCCTTGGAAAGCTGGTGCGGTCCTAGACCCTGGGAGAGTGTGTGAGCAAGTGTGGCTGAGGGCCTGGGTGGAGGGGTTGGGGTGGGTGAGGTGAATCGGTGTGGTTGAATGGGGGGGGGGGGGGCTGAGAGGGCACGTGCGTGAGCCCCAGAGGTAGCTGAGGAAGTGTGAGCAAGTTTGGGTGTGCACACGTGTGTGCTGATTCCTGGGGCTCCAGGTGGGAGAGTGGCCCTGGGTGATGGTGGAGGGTGGTGGGTGAGTGGAGTGAGGCAGGGTGTGCCCCTGTGCGACTGTGATTCCTGGGGGCACACGTGTGTGTGTGGGGGGGAAGCACGAGACCCAGGGGGTACATGAGGTGCACGACCCGTGGGGGATGCGTGCAGGCGTGTGTGGCTGTGAGTGTCAGATGGTGAGCAGGTGAGGGTGAGAGTGTGCGAAACGCTTGCATGTGAACGCCGGCCGGTGCGGGCGTGAGCACGTGAGACAGGGTGAGTGACGTGTCGGGGGGAGCGTGGCGGGGGGCGCAAGGGCGCGGCGACTGTAGGAGGCCGGGGGGCGGGCGGAGGCCGGGCGCGTGCGCGGGGGGCGCGTGGCCGGGTGGGCGCGTGTGGGGGGCGCGCGGCGCCGGCCGGGGGCGGGGACACTGCGGCGGCGCGGACCCAGCCGGCCGCCCCCCGTGGCTGGCGCGGGGCGAGCGGGCGCAGCGCGGAGCTCGGGTCCATGGTGCGCCCGTGTCCGTCGGTCGGGCCGCGCGGGCGGCTCCGCGCGTGGCCCGGCGCTCGCGAGCTCGCCCCCTCGCAGCGGTCCCGGCCCGCCCGCTGCCGCCGCCTCCTCCCTCGGGGCAGCGCGGCGCCGGCGGGCGGCGGCGCGGAGGCCGGACCGGGCGGCGGCCCAGGCGGCGCTGGGGGCGCGGCAGGGAAGGCGGGCGGCGCCAGCGACATGACGGACAACATCCCGCTGCAGCCGGTGCGCCAGAAGAAGCGGATGGACAGCAGGCCCCGTGCCGGGTGAGCGGGGGCCGGGGTCGCCTCTTTGTCGGCGCGCGCGGCCGGAGCCTGGCCGGGCCTGACAGGTTGGCCGCGCCCGGCGCCATGAGCCGGGGCCGGGCCGGGGAGGTGCGCGGCGGGCCGGGCGCTGGCTCCTCGCCGCTCCCCCTGGGCCGGGCGCCCCGCGCGGTCCTGTCCTTTTGGGCCTAAGCGCCCCGCCGCCTCGTGCCCCGGCCCACCTTCCCGGAGAAACCCGGAGTCTGGGCCCGCCCAGGCTGTTTACAGTCGCACGGAATTAGGATCGGCCGCACCTTTTGACCGTTTCGTTTCCTGATCTCTGCTCGTCGTCGTGATCACCGTGTGGCCACTGTCAACCCGTGCTCCGCGCGTGGAGCAGTCCTCGGACGCCTGGATGTGCTCGGCTTATTGGGGTGGGGGCACGGGGTCCTCCGCAGGCCCCCCCACCGGGGTCCCCCATCAGCGCCTCCAGGTCCCAGCCCTAAAACGGCGGCCTTCAGCTCCCGGCCCTGGGTGGACCCGAACCAGTGGCCGCAGGAGGGCGAGAGGGGCTCTAACTGGCCGAATTGAGACCCCCCTCCCCAGCTCCCCACAATTTGAGAGAACAAGCCCTTGGCAGGCAGGGGTTGCCACCTGCTGCGGCTCTCTGGCAGTGACAGGCCCTGGGCAGCCTAGGCGTGGGCTTCCCTCGCTCGGAGAGGGGACGGGTACATATTTTGGGCCCTTCCGTCTTCCTATTCCGAGGATGGTAATGACCTGTTGAGGTTTTGGGGGACCGTGGCACCAACTGCGACAGATTTACCTGGGGGCGAGGGGGGAGGGGAGCTAGGTTAAAATGCAGATTTCCAGCCCCCTGCCCAGGCCCGCCCATCAGCGTTCTTGGGGGTGCGTTCCGCCAGGCCGCCCAGGTGAGGCGGGGGGGGCCCCCCAAAGCCGAGAAAGGCAGCTGGGCGGGGCTGCGGCCTCCGACCCGCCCTTGCCTTTGGCATCCTGTCCTATCTGGCACTTCCCTGTGGCCGCGGCTAATTGCAGCGTCGGTTGCTCGGTGCAGGGGGTGGGGAGGGTGAACGTCTAGGGTGGCTTCTTCAGGTGTGTGCGGTGGGGGGAGGCGGTGGGGGAGGGGGGAGAAATGATGTCAGCTGCCATTTTGTGGGGTCTTTGTCCCTGCCTTCCTGGAGTCTTGCGGTGAGGCCCCATTGATGTAACAGGAGGAGAGAGCTCGGCGAGGTTGTTAAGGACTGCGGGGAAGACGCTGCGAAGGGAGATTGAATTCAGGATGGTCTGGCCCAAAGACAGACAGCCCTCCACCCCTGCCTTCACGGTTGCGTGTTTTAATCTGACCACTCCAGGCTCTCTAGAAGGGTGATGTGAGCTCTGTGCTGGGACAGTGCCTGCACGTAATACACACTGAGTAAATATTTTAATTAATTTATGTGATCAGTGGACTCCAAAGGTTACTTATTAATTCATGCTGCAAACAATTATGAAATGCGTCCTGTGTGCAGGTCTTCGCCTGGAGACGCAAAGATGAACTGACTAAGACCTGCCCAACAGGTGCCGGTGCCCTGGCCCTGCCTGTGTTGGAACCATCTGGGGAGCTTAACCAGCTGTCGTCCCTGCCCCGGGTTAGACCTTGGAAATAAGAATCAGGGATGGGACCTACGTATCTTATCAATGTTTAATTTTCTCAGAGCTCCCAGATGATTTTCACGCCGTCACAGCTGAGAAACTCTGATTCAGTGCGTGAGAGGAAAAATACAGATAATTATTCAAGAGTGGTATTTACCAAGAAAGAAGTCGGCGCTGTTAATGTGGGGATCCAGAGAGAGTGGCACAGACAGTTAAAAAAAAACAAAAGGGTTTCTGTTTGGTATTGGGATGGAGGATCACACCCCCTTTAGAATTTGTCACTTGGGAACTAATTTATTTCCTGCTAGTGACACGGGTTCAGGTTCAAGTCATGTATCAGGGGGCCAGGCACTTGCGGCTGTGTCCTTGCATCTAATCTACAGCCTTAGAAGTAGCCAAGTCCAGGTGGGAATCTTCGTGTATGGAAGCACTTTGGAAACAAACAGTGGCGGTGAGGCTTCCTGCAATGTTGTTGGGCAGGGAAGGGGGGAGGTGAGTTAAAGGAAGAAGAAATTTATATATAATGGGTCAGGCTCTCTGCCCGGCACTTGAGGTTAAATGGCTCTGTTTTAATCCTCATAATGACTGTGCGAGTTTGGGGAATGAATTCCCCTACTTTACGGACGAGAAAACCAAGATTCCGTGATGTCAGACACTTGGCTGAAGATCACACAGCTGGTCATGGTGAGGGGCTGGGTCTGCACCAGTCCACCCATTTCCCCTCGTGGCTCTAAGCTGTAGGGTGGTTGGCGGGTTTGGTGGTTAAAAGTCCAAAACCATGGATGCCACAAGTCCGAGGAGACAGGGTCCCTCAGTGTTAACTGTGTGATGTTGCCCGGAGGTGAGGTTTACTTGCTGAAGGAATCCCGTGCAGCCCGGCTCTCCTCTGAGAAAGTTCCTCCACGCTCTGCCGTTGAGAGAACTGTTGTCACCGTTTAGTCAGGAAACAAGACATTTGTCCCATATTGCTGGGAGCCATTTTCAGACACTGTGTTCTTTGCTTTTGGGCTGAATGGGGTTCCCTTCTTCTTGGTGAAACTCCCGAGGTTGGTTGCTAAAAGCAAAGAGGGTTTGGGAGTTGAGGAGCTGGGTTCAAGCCCAGCCTCCGCCCCTTAGTAGCCGTGTGACTTGGGGGCATTATTTTAACCTCCCTGGGTCTTAGGTTTTTCACCTGTAAAGTCGGAATGACAATGACATATACCTCGTGGGGTTGTTTTGAGGCTCAATTTATGTGCAGTTTAGAAAACTAAGTACTCAGTACACCGTCGTATCTACTGGTGAGGTGGGCAGGATAATGCCCCCCACCCAGAATGTCCACGTGTGACCTGTGAATATGTTACCTTACATGGCCTAAGGGACTTCCCAAATGTGAAGTGGACACTGAGCTGCGGGACGATCCTGGATGACTCGGGTGGGCCCAGTATAATCACAAGCGTCCTCGCACAAGGCAGGAGAGTGTGTCTCGGAGCTGGAGAGAGACGGGAAGATACTGAGCTGCTGGCTTCAGGGGGGGGAGGTGGGGCCCTGAGTGAAGGCGTGCAGGGGGTGTCCGGAAAAGTCAAGGAAGGGGCTGGTCCTGCCAACGCCTTGACTTGAACCCCACAAAACCGCTCTGGACTCCTGACCCCCAGAGCTGCCAGAGAGTTAACTGTGGTAGTTTGTTCTAGCAGGAAGGGGAAACAGATGCGGAGGGTGTGTCCTGTAGGCCTGGAGAATGGACTCTCCTACTAGGCTTCCCATCCCGCCAGGGTGACGGGAGGCCACCTGCCTGGTGGGTGCAGCAGGAGCACCTCCAGGCTCCAGGGTGCAGAATTTAATTGAGCACGCTGCCTGACTCATACCCTGACCACAGAAGCGGAGCACAAATATTTATTTAGGATCTGCAGCGTTTTGCTCTGAACTAGTGTTCTCTCGTGCTACAGAATGGCCCTTTGATGTTGGGTTCGTTTTTTGTTTTATTTTTTAATCCTTGTTCCGCTGATAAGGAAACTGAGGCCAAGAAAGATTAAGCAGTTATTGGGGGCCAAGAATGCACGGCAGGAACTAATGAGAACTCAGGTGAGAAGCGGGGAGTGTGTGCTGGAGTAGCCAGGGCTGGCAGCTGGAAGGTGTTTGATCAGCTCTGTGTCTCCAGTGCTGTTTTTCCCAGGGTATTTGTTTCATTTCACCCTTGGTGACAGTGAATTATTCCTTTGCCGAGTGATGCAGGAGAGAGAATGTGGGAGTGGCAGTTGAGGTATATGTGTCTTGAAAAAATGCAGCGAGAATAAAGATAAGAATACAGCAGGTTGCAGTTTCAAAGACCCAGCAGCAGATGCCAGCTCCTTGCTCTGTGGTTAAACATCTGGATTCCAGGGTCACACAGACTCAGGTTAATGTACCAGCTTTGCCATCTTCCTGCTTGTATAGCTCCAGTGTCTCATCTCTTCTGTGCCTCAGTTTCCTCTCCTGTAAGAGTGCCTGTGTGGTCGTGGATGTGCCCTTGGAGAGCATCAGAAACTATTCTGTCAGTGGACTCTTGCATTGGATGATCTCTTCTTCCTTCTGGGTCTTTTTTTTTTAATTAATGAAGCACTTTTCTTTTTTCCCTTTAAAAGATTTTATTTATTTATTCCTAGAGAGAGAGGAAGGGAGGGAGAAAGAAAGGGAGAAAAACATCGATGTGCAAGAGATCCATTGGTTTGTTGCCTCTTGCACGCCCCCAACTGGGGACCTGACCTGCAGCCCAGGCACATGCGGTGACTGGGAATCGAACCGGCCACCTTTTGGTTTACAGACTGGTGCTCAGTCCACTGAGCCACACCAGGCAGGGCCTGAGTGTTACTGTTTATGGGAACTAAGAACCATAATGCCATTGTGAGGAGTTCTTTGGGCAGATATGCATATTTAATTTAAAAGCCTAAACTCCTTTTTTGAAGCCATCACATCTGATTTGCCGGACCACAGTGCTTTTTCTCTTTGGAGACGATAGAGGTCGGGTTAGGCTCAGAGCACAGCTGACCCGCAGCAGTTATGTTTTCTGAAGTCCCCGCCACCCGTGAACTGATGACCAGTGACTTATTGCTCCTGGGGAAGGTGTAGGGTCAGGTGCCAGCACTCTACCCACACCGGAAGGAAATGTATCAAACACACACGTATTTTCTTTGTGAGACCCATCATAGCTTCTTTTTTTTAAAATAAAGGTTTTATTTTTTTAGAGGTGAGAAAGGGAGGTAGAAAGAGAAGGAAAGAAACACGGATGTGAGAGAGAAACAGGTTGACCTACTGGGGACCGAACCTGTACCCCAGGCATGAGCCCTGACCGGGAATCGAACCGATGACCTTTCACTTGGCAGGATGATGCCTAACCCACTGAACCAGCCCAGTCAGGGCTGGCTTCTTATTCTTGGGGGCACTGAACAGCCCTGAGCTGGAGACCATTCAGCAGTGACATCGCTAACGAAAAGCATGATAATGAGAAAAATGTGGCACTGAGTAGACAGTGAAACGGACACCTCGTGTGGCTCAGGAGCTATGACAAAAGGCAGAATGTTGCCTTGTGTGACCTCTGCTGGGCATGCTCGTGGGTGATTCGGATGTTTTGCCCTCTGCGCATCTGTGAGTGACCACGAGGGTGCGGCAGATGCTGATTTGGAGTTGGCGCATCTGAGGCAGAAGGTGAATGTGCATGAACAGTGCGGATCGACTGTATACAGGAGTGTTTCTTCATTGTCTCTCCACTGACACAGTGGAGGTGGGGGTAGGTATACAGCAGATAGGGGGGTGTTTGGGGGAGCCTGTGGGGGGGTCGTGCTCGTGGGCGACCTGCAGAGACCCCAGCCCTTCCCCTGCCCGAGGCGGACGGACGCACGGCGGCATGAACAGCTCTTAGCTCCCTTGGATGAGAACAGTCAGGACAAGCCTTGGCACGGGCCCATCGGGAAGTGCTGTCTGCGTCCCCCACCGGCCAGCCCAGCTGCACTTGTGCCATTGTTTCCTGTTACAGAGTCCCTGCCGCAGGCTCTGCCCTGCACTGCCTGTCATAGGCAGTGACACCACAGGATGTGGAATTACAAACCCAAGTAGGGATGCTGAAGGGTAGAGTGTGGTGGGTACAGGAGCCAGACTTGCCAGGGCTTCCCCAAGGAAGGCCCGTGAGGAATGGCCCTGCATGCCAGTCCCCAAGGAAAGAGACCAGCCATGGCCACTGGACTGTAACCTCAGCCACGTGCACATGCTCAGACATGACAAGTCGGGAAAAGGAGGCGAGGCACTGAACAAATCAAATCCACCTGTGGATTTTTTAAACTTATATTATTAAATATAATTTCTGCATTATTGTTTGCTCTGTTTTTCCATTACCATGCATCCCCCCATCCCCTCTTCCACCTGCCCTCACACCCCTCTCCATCACGCTGTTGTCCGTGCCCGTGAGTTTTCTCCGCCTCTCTCTTTTTTTTCTGTTTTGTCCAATCCGTCCGCCCCTCCCTCCAGAGCTGTCAGCCTGGACTCTTGTCGGTGGCTTTTCAGAATGTTCTTTTACTATCTGCACCCAGATGCGAATGGTGCAAGTCACTTCGTCACTTTACGGCTCACTTTGGAATTGGGCACAAAGTTTCCCCGAGCTTCACTCGTGACCGCAAATGAACTTGGGTTTCACTTAGACAGAAAAGGCCTAGTTGTGAGGTTTTTTTTACCTAGAGTGAGGATGGCAGTGACTTCTCAGGCTAGGTCTGCTTTCTTTCCTTTGTGTGTTTTGAGAGATTGAGGCAGGAATTCAAAGGTTGGCCTGTGGGAAATCTCTCCAGAGATCCCTGTGGCGGCTCAGGGCCGAAGGAAGGTTAGCTTTTATTTTCATGGTTCCTTCTGCTTTGTCCCAAGTGATACTTGTTTGCTCTTTGTGCTACTGATAGGAAGTTTCCTCTTACCATGGATTTAAGTAAAGCCCTGGTCTGGTATCACAGTTGGTTAGAGGGTTGTCCTGCTACGCCAGGTTGTGGTTCGATCCCCAGTCAGGGCCCTTACAAGAGTCACCAGTGAATGTGTCAACAAGCGGAACAACAAATCAGTGCTGGTCTCTGTCTCTCTCAAGTCAATAAAGAAATTCAGAAAAGATACATTTAAGTAAAAACAAGTATCAAGTTAAAGGAAAGTAGGAAGTCAAGTAGTAGTACATGAGGTTTGTAGGTGGGCCCCAGGTCAGGCCTGACTTTTAGGAAGTGGTGGCCTGTGCTAAAATGGTGCTCTCTGTCCAAAAGTGTAACATTGTTGTGCTAATAGATTAAAAAAATCATTTTTGCCAAGTTTTCTGAAAAATAGGGTTTTTTTAAACCGCAGTCAGTTTACCAGGTTGACTAGGGATGTTAATGCTGTTTCTCTCTAAATGGTTTGAGGGGACTGTGGGAGCATCCAGTTAGAGGGGGCTCATGGAAAGAAAGGTTCTTGTGGGGCTTGCAGAGGGGGGGTGGGTGCTGTTGCCTCCTCCCGATCAGATCTCTGGGGCATTTGCCGAATGCCAGGGACGAGCCTGTGGCTGCCCTTCCCACGGAACTGGGCCCGGGTGGGGCTCCCACGCTCTGCCAGGCCCTCTGCTGTGATGCAGGTGAGGTCAGACTCGGCCTGATGAGACTTCGGGGGTTCTCGGCCTCGGCACTGTGGATACTCCGGGTCTGGTTCTCTGTTGTGGGGCTGTCCTGACCTTGGTCTGATGTTCGGCGCCATCCCCACCTCCACCCACTGGATGCCAGGAGCACCCTCCCCCCAGGTGTGACAGCCACAGACATCTCCAGATACTGCCAAGTATCTCCTGGACGGGGGAGGGGACACAGGGGGTGGAGAGTGGGAGTGAGCAGAATTGCACCTTCAGGAACCTCTGGATGAATGGGATGAATGTGCACTGAGTGGCTGTGCCCCATATCACCTTTATAAGGTGACTGACTCACCTTTAAAAAAAAAAAGAAGGAAAAAGAAAAACCTGTTGGACGAGAAATCGTGCATGGATCATTGTTCTTAACTGTAAGGTCAGCCTTCTGATTGAATAACTAAGGGATCTGTGAGCTGTTGGAAGGGAACATTAGGGACAGATGATGGGCCGACTTGTACCCCCTCCCCAAAGCCGCATGTTGAAGAGTTGACCCCCCAGCCCCTCAGAACATGACTGTATTTGGAACGAGAGCCTTTGAAGAAAAGATGAAGTTGAAATGAGCCCTAATTCAGTCTCACTGGTGTCCTTATAAGAAGAGGAGATGGAGACACACAGAGGTGCCAGGGGTGAGAGGAAAGACCATCTGAGGCACAGTGAGAGGTCTGCCAAGGGGAGAGGCCTCAGAGGAAACCAGACCTGCCGACACCTTGATCTTGGACTTCCAGAAACTTCCAGAACTGTGAGAAAATAAGTGCCAGTCTGTGTGATGTTATCATGGCTGCCCCAGGAGACCAGTACAGAAGAAGTGTCTCGTTGATGGCTACTTTGGCAGGTGTGGTATCTCTCGGTGGTACTAATAAATCCGTATTTTGAACTGATGTTGATGAGAACTCTCTGTGAGCATGCTGCAAAAGTCACGTGGACTATGCCGATCCGCCCGCCCCCCTGCCAGTAACCTAAAACTCACCATGACCTCTGCAGGGTGGACGGAAAGGCTCGTTTTATTTTGAACTTAGGCAGCGAATTGCATTTTCAACCCGTCTCAATGCCCTTTCCTATGTGAGGTTCTCCAAACTATCCATTTGGAGCAGGTGGTTTTTGTCCAGGGGAAAGAAAGGCATTGGGGTTCTCCAAGGCTTCTGCTATAAGTGTATTGTGTGTATTCTGTTGTTCCGCACAGAGGCTGATGAATAGCAGAAATGACGTGACAGAGGAAGATTCTAGAAACTTCCAGTTATCCCAGTAACCGTCCATTCTTCAGAAACACGGTGTCTGTTTTCAGAGTGACATGCCGATCCGTATTTTCCTTGTCACCCTCTCTGGATGAGACACGCTCTGCGGGGGTCGGGGAGAAAGTGCAGAGCACCTATTGCTCAGATGTCTGTCCTCGCCTGTAAGAGGAAATTGGAATCTGAATACTTTTTAGCATTTGCACAGTCTGCATAAAGAGTCCAAGTAAAATCTAAAACTGGAGGACTTCACCCACCCCCCCCATCTTCTCTCCTCATTTTTGTACGCCCCCAAATTAAAGGTGATTAGAGACTCCCAGACTAGGAATGAGCACAGTGTTCAGGTAAATCAAAGGGCCAGGTAGTAAACAGGTGAGACCACTTGTCCCACCTGGTGGGTTTTTTTCCCCCCGAAATAAGCTGATTTTAAAAGATGATGCACAGGCACCCATATGTACACGCACACTCACGCTCATTAAAGGGCACCAGTCCTAAATGCACACAGCTCAGTGAGTTTCCATAAAGTGTACACACTCGCCTAACCAGCCTCAGGAGCCTCCTCCTGCCCCCCTCCCTTCACCCTATATATACCCTGATGGCTAGCAGCGGAGGTTCCTTTTGCCAGTGCTTGTGCCTGGCTTTCCTGGCTCCATGTTCTGTCTATAAGGTTAGAACACATTGAATGTGTATGATACAGGGTGGGCCAAAGGCAGGTTTACAGTTGTGCACATGGAAAATAATACAATAATTAACAACTGATAACACAATAATGAATAACTAATATCTGTGGTTGGCGTACTCACAACAGTATACCTACTTTTGCCCCACCCGGTAGTTCGTTCATCCCTATGGCCACAGGTGGACATTGTATGACATGTCATCTCTGTATTATAGAGAGAAGGGAAGGGAGGGAGAAAGAGAGGGAGAGAAACATCACTGTGTGGTTGCCTCTCAAGCACCTCCTGCTGGGGACCTGGCCCGTAACCCAGGCATGTGCCCTGACTGGGAATTGAACCAGCGACCCTTAGGTTCACAGGCCTGCACTCAATCCACTGAGCCACACCAGCCAGGGCTTAACTCTGTGGTTTTGTAGGTGGTACCACTGAGGATTGTCTTGTGGCATCGACACAGTCCCACCCTTCCTCTGTTTCCCAGGAAGCTGAGGCCGAGGGGGATAAAGAACCAGCCAGCGCCAGGCCACACAGCCCCTAAGCCGCTGCCTGCCCCTCTCCCAGGTCTCAGCCCCGTTGGCTCTTCTTCAGACAGGCCTTTCCAGGCCACCCTCCCGCCCCCAAGGAGCCGCCTCCCACCCGGTGACATATTCCCATTCATTATTGTTATTTTGCTTGTTTTCTGTTGCTGCGCCGTCTACCTCCAAAATAGTAGGCTCCGTGGAAGCAGCACCCTCCTCTGTCTTGCTTACATGCCCCCGTGCCCAGCACAGAGACGGGCGCAGAGTAGGTGCTCCGAAAGTATTTGTTGAGTGGGTGATAGAGAACAGGAGCCCCAGTTCCCATCAGGGCTGCCTGCTTCCAGTGCCCTGAGTTTTATTCAGAAACGTTAAGATCCCCAAGGGACTTCCTGCTCCCAATTCATCGGGGTGTCGGTGGTGTGCCCGGTCTGCGGTGGGCTCTCAGTGCCCGTGTGTGTCGAGCAGTGAAGCCAGCAGGAGGAGGGGCAGTGGAACAGCCGGAGAGAAAGGGGAGGTCTTTCCCCCTCCTCCGTCCCCTCTGTCCCTCTTTTCCCTGCCCCTTTCTCCTTCACTTAGCCTGTTTCTTTAAGAAACTAGCCACAGCAGCCTCTTGTCTCCAGGTTTGCCTTGCAGATCTCAAATTGATCCCAGATTTGCCACTTGGCTGGAGCTGCCCCTGTTTCAGCCTTTACGGGCTCTCAATGACTTCTGCTGCATCGCCGAGATTTCTGACGTCTCCAGGCAGCTGCATTCACTGGGGCTGTGCCTTAGAGAGTCACAGACATCCTGCTCAGTAGCAGTGGGCTGTTTTGTGCCAAATGAGGGCACTAGCAGCTCGGGGGACTGGGATTTGTTACGCAAAGAGCCACGCCAAGCCAGAGAGGGCCGGCGTGGCCCAGGAGGGACCTGACTTACTCAGAGCTGTGCTAGAGTAGAGTGTCTGTCCTAGCTTTGGGGCCCTGCAAGGGACTTCCAAGCACTAGAGGTTTATTTTTTTCATTAGGAAAGTAATAATTTCTTAAAAAAAAAAAAAAAGTAGTGGTTCCTGTTATAGAAAACTTAAAGATGCAGTAGCTAGAATTATTTAAAGGCCTCTGTCCTTTTAACATTGAGGCACGCTCCTTTGGTCTGTGTTTTTGTCCAGTGGCTGTGAAGTGACATGATTTCAGTTCACTTTTGCCATTATAAATTAGAACTTAGTCTCAAAAGGATGTCTAGATACGTGAACTTGCAGTTACCTTTTGAGAATTTTCACGGGCCAGAATCTCAGGTCACCGGGTTAAATGGACCATGTGGGCTGGGCATTCAGGCGCTTTCTGGAAGGACTCGCATCTTACGCCCCGTGAAACCCAGACTCACCGCACACTCCAGGGGCGGGCTGTGGGCAATGCCTCCACCTGCCGTTTTAATTTTGCTCCTGCCCAGTGCCTGCCCGTGAGGTTGGGAAAGTTTAGAAAGGAGAGAGAAAGAAGTAAACATGTAGGCTTCCCTTTCTCTACCACCAGTTGGGCTTCCTGTTTATCAGTGAGTGAGAGGGGTGGGGGCGGAGGGCAGGAGGGGCCTGTGGTTGATTGAGGACACAGTAAATGCTCTGTAGACGTCCTGGGTGAACTTAACCCCTCATGGTGGCGTGTTTGATAGTCACGGAAGATACGTTTGGCAGTCTGCAAGCATTCAGCACATGTTTGTTGAATGAAAAAAGAAAAGTCCACTTATAGTTTCTCATGATAAAAGCCGTGTGTAGAGAACAGAGCAAAGAGCACAACGTCTGGCTTCCCTGCAGAGGGTGGAGGCTGGCGCACCGTGGTTGGAGCCCAGGGTAGCATCGCCCTGCAGCACCACCATCAGAAGAGGTAGGACCATTCTCCCTGGTGAGCGCCCTTCCACACTGGAGCTGGCGTTATACCAGACCCTCGGCACTTCCACTACCTGTTTCCCGAGAGACATGTGTCACTACAAGTGCCGCTGGCTTTCCTGGGGCTGTTTCAGTGCCAAAGCCATACCTGAGGTGGGGCCTGGTGTGGCAGTAGCTGCTACCCAGGTCTCCATGGGAACAGGGGCGGAGCCAGAGCCTGGGAAGGAGAAAGGGTTACTCACAGAGTGGTGGCTCCCCAAGGCCAGGGTCAGCTGCCGAGGATCTGGAGGGGTTGAGAACGTGGACTTAAGCAAGATTGCCTCTGTTCAAGTTTGGGCTCTGCCACTTAGCTACTGGCTGTATGGCCCAACGCTGTGTTAAGAGCACTGGACCCACAGGAGGCTCTGCCCGTCTGCAGCTGCAGGACAGTCCGAGGTGCTGTTCCCCTACCTGCGAAGACCCACCTGTAGGACTGTGGTGAGCAGTAAGGGAGGCATTCGCACGGAGGACTCCACCACTGCCCCTGGTCCAGGCTGGGCACTTTAAAGATGTTTTTGTTTTAGCCCTGGCTGGTGTGGCTCAGTGGATTGAATGCCCGCCTGCGAACCAAAGAGTTGCTGGTTCGGTTCCCAGTCAGGGCACATGCCTGGGTTGCGGGCCAGGTCCCCAGTATGGGGCGCATGAGAGGCAACCACACATCGATGTTTCTCTCCCTCTCTTTGTACGTCTCTTCCCCTCCTCTAAAAATAAATAGGCTTTTTAAAAAACCCCTCAAATTTCTGAAAAAAGGTTTTTTTAAATTTTAATTAAAAAAATATTTATTTATTTTTAGAGAAAGAGGAAGGGAGGGAGAAAGAGAAGGAAAGAACATCGATGTGCAAGAGAAACAGCTCGGTTGCCTCTCACACGTCCCCAGGCATGTGCCCTGCCTGGGAATCAAACCGGTGACCTTTCCGTTTTCAGGCCAGTACTCAATCCACTGAGCCGCACCAGCTGGGGCTAAAGATGCATTTGCATATTGTTTGGTGTCTGAGGAATTGCCTTCCATATGACACTTAATTCCATTTAGTCCTCTGGCATCTTGTGGGCCACTGGCACAAGCTGGGTGCTCTGGCACCAGGCCTGTTAGGACCTGTGAGCGGATGACCTACATCACCTGTGAGTGCAGGTGGTGAGTGGAAGGCCCATGAGTGCTGGGTGCCTGGGGCACAGGAGGGAGTCATCAACCCACACAGAGTGAAGGAGCACTTTCTGTATACAGACCTGGGGCGGGAGGTGAGCAGTGTCTGGTCTCTAACCCATGAGCTCGCCCTCGAGGCTGCACCCTGGGAGCCCTGTGCTGTTTGGGTGGCAGGGTAGGGGTTTTGTTCTTTTGCTATATGTAAACGTTTGATCAGCACAGAGTCACATAGTTCGGTGTTTCAAAAGCATAGAAGTGTGCACGTCACACACTCAAGTCTTCCTTCCGCCTCTCCACTCGGTAGCCCGCGCTGTCCTGAGGCCGCCACTCTTCTGATTGTTAACGTCGTTCCAGAGAATTTTAAAGCGTTTGTCGTTTTTTTAAAAGTCCGTGAATTAATTAATTTCTGTCTCTCTTTCCTTTCATCTATCTAGGCACACACATAGACTTTCCCCTTTTTTATTCAGTTGTTAATAGACCTTACACAGGACAACATAATTTGTTTTACTTAATAATATACCCTGGGCTCGCTCCATTTCAATACATAAAAAGCTTCCCCCCTCTCCAATGGCTTTATAGGATTCTATGGAATAAATTAGAATCTATTGGCTTTACTTAGCCAGCCTGCCCCTGACGGACATTTAGGTTCTTTCTAGTGGTTCGGTGCTGCTAGCAATGTAACAGTGAGCGACCTTGACCATGGGTCTTCCTGTCCATGTTAGGACCTATGGGAACACGCAAAGGGGACGTTGTGAAGGCGCATTTGTGGTTTCGATCGTTACCACCAGGTCACCCTCCCTCCAGGTGATGCTGATTTAGACCCCTCCCGGCTGTAACAGTATGTGCGCCTCTCCAACCAACACAGATGTTACGATCTTCGATCTAGGTCATCATCCTGAATAAAAACCGATACCTCAGTGTGGGTTTGGTTTTTCGTCACATTTAAAAGTCGCATCAGTCGCCAAACTGGAAGCGTTGGCACGTCAGAGCCTGTGTTTCAGCTCTGTGTCGAGGAATCGGGCGGTCCGTCCTGCTGGACTAGTGTAGGAACGTACCCTGGCAGAGTTGGGGCCGGGGGGGGGGGGGGGGGGGGGGGGGGGGGGGGGGGGGGGGGGCCGCCCCTTCCTTCCCACGCTGTGCTCCGGCCCACCGACCCTGGGTCCGGTTTTTGTTTGTTTATTCTGTGATGCTTGCTAGGCTTCTGTTGCTGCGTGAGCTCGCCGGCCCTTGTCTAGAGCAAAGGGGCAAGCACAGTGCAGGGACGCTGGGAGCCGCTTCCTCTCCTCTTGCAAAGAACAGAGGTGGGTTTTGAAGGGTGAGTCGGTGGGGGCTGGGCTGGCCGCCAGCGGTCTGGGGTGAATGAATCTTACCGAAGGATCAGGAGTGGGAGAGGCGTGGATCAGCGAGGGGAGACCTGAGCACCAGAGCTCTGGGGCTCCCTTGCCTTGGCTGCAGTCAGTGTCTGGATCATGGAGGACCTGAGATGTGAGGGTTAGAGGCTTGGACTGGAGTCCGTAATTATTGAATCACAGCGGGGGCAGGACTCGATGGGAGGCGTGTGCACTGCTGGGCAGAGAGGGGCCAATGGGGGGAAGATGTGAGAAGTAGGGCGGTTCCTACTGCCCACTTCTGCCCCTTCCCCCAGGAGGACCAGAGATACCGTCTGGGGTGTGTGTCTTGTTTTCCCAGTATTTTTAGCCCAGACCCACCTATATGAGCACACGGTTTTTATCAAGATGCAGCGTAATACGTTGCGTATCTTTCAGTTCATGTTCTTCCTCCCACTTCACCACCCGCATGTCCACCTGCCAGCGCGTGACCTCATCTTGTACTCCCACCGGGCCTCCTTCCGTAACAGGCACGTGGGCATTTCCAGGTTTTGCTCTCTCCTCCTCAGTGCTGCTGGGAGCATCCCTGTGCATTTCCTGCCGCTCCCCAGTCCCGGTATTTCTGTAGGATTCGTCTCTTCGGGAGGTCACGTGCGTCAGAGGACCTGAGCTCTCCATGTGAAGAGAAATGGCCACATTGGCTTTTCTCACGGACGCGGTCCCATTTCTCCTGTGGCCAGAGATACGTATGCTTCGAGGCCAGTGAGCTAGTTTCTCTCTTTGCATTCTGATTTGAGATTTTGCATTCTCATAGTTTAAAAACAAGTCAAGCCACTTAGATGTTTTTGGAACAGGGTAAAGGTTTCTTTTCGTGCCTCCCTTCTACTTTTTCCAGCACCCCTCTCTTCTTCCCACCCCGCCCAGGTGCCTGCCTGTGCCTAACAGTCTGGGTTATATCCTTCTAGGCCTGCAGTCTAGTGCGGTAACCACTAGATACACAGGGGGCTGTTTATTTATTTTCTGTTTATTGATTTGAGAAAGAGAGAGAGACATCGATTTGTTGTTCCACTTATTTATGCATTCGTGGGTTGGTTCTTGTATGTGCCCCGACCGGGGACCAAACCCGCAACCCTGGTGTGTGGGGACGATGTTCTAACCAGCCAAGACACCCGGCCAAGGCTGCACGTGGCTATTCAAGATAATTAAACTGGTAGAATAACATTTACGTTTTGGGTACTCAGTAGTCACACGTGGCTAACTGGCTTCTCTTGGGCAATGCAGATACAGATTGTTTCCATCATTGCAGAAATGTATATGTGTGGGGCGAGGGTGCTGCTCTGGACTGGGTTCTCACACTCCTGCTCTGTGTGGGGCTGCCCTGTGTGTTGTAGGGTGTTCAGCATCCCTGGCCTCCACCCACTCCACCCACCTTTCTAGCTGCACCTTTCCTGCGCCTGCCACAAAACAGCCCTCTGGACATTGCCAGGTGTGCCCAGGGCTGGGGGCAGATTCACCCTCCGCCCTCCACAGGCTATAGACTGCTTCTCTTCATACTGCTCTCAGTTTGTCTTTCCATTCTTCCCGGATCTTCCCGTTGTCGACACTGAGACCATCGCTTCCTGGAGCTTGGCTTCCGGAAAGGTCAGTGTGTGGAGTAGCAGGTGATTCAGCAAGCGTTGACTGAGCGCCTGTCCTTGGCCTTGGCCTTGGCCTTGGCCTTGGCTCTGAGAGCGGAGATGATCACTTCTTTGGAGGCCTGCTCCTTGCTCCTTGTTCTAGTAGTTACCTTTTCCAGAAACATTGTTGCCTTGGCCCTTCCTCCTACAGTGTTTGCTTTTCTCTTGCTTTCCGCCCTACTCTGTGAGTCAGCCTTCCTGACCTTTGTTTGTTTTAGAGTCAAAACATAAAATCTCCTTGGGGTTTTCTTTGTTTATATGGTCTAAGATAAATGCAGTGCAAAAACTAAATTATTTCTAGCCTTACATCTTGACCTATTAGAATAGCTGTTGATATGAACAGGTGACAACATTGTTTCATTTTTTTTTTAATCCAGAAAAATAACTTGAGAAGTAATATCTCCTTTTAATTGAATGCCCGTTGTGTGCTAGGCACTGTCCTGTGTCTTTTCTATGTAAAGTCATTCATCCTTGTAGTCACTCAGCAAGGCAGGTCTTATTATTGTCTTTTCACAGAGGGGAAAAGCAGGGTTACAGAGGATGGGAAGGCACACAGCAGGTGTCTTGGAAGCCAGTGTTCCTACCTCTAGCCACGTGGTCCCACTGTTTCGAAACGGTGGCTCTCACTTATTACTTCTTTGTCAGCCTCTCTGTTCATACTTCCCTCTCAGGGACTCTGTCCTGTAGCCCATCTCCCCAGCCCGTCCAGAATGTGGGATAGCAGTGACTCTGTCCTGGCAAGGGACAAACAGCTCGGCTTGGTATTAAGCAGCAGCAGTAGTAATCCATGATCCCGGGTGACAGCTGTCACAACATGTCTCTGGGCACCTCCCCTCCCAGACCTTGGAGGGGTGGAGGGCCTGAACTCCCCCCCACTAGACAGACGGGGTGTGGCAGCAGCCACCAGGGCAAGAGATTTGCAGGTTATAAATCCAGAAGTTGAGAAGGAGCCTACCTATGACCTCTTCTCTTTGGGCAGGTGAGGGGGACTTGGTCACCTGTACATCTGCCACTAAGCCCAGGGGCTTCTACTGCAGGACATTACTTCCCCAAATGTGGGCAGGCCATGTTTCTAGGTGCTGCAGTGATAAAGTCAGAGTAACTTAGGGACAGGAACAAAATCACACTGAGACACTCACTTCCTTCTCCGGTGTCCCTTCGGTATTTCTAGCCCTGTCCGGGCCCACTCTTTAGCAGCAGACCCTTGCTTGTGTCTTCCCGGCACAGGAAGGGGAAGCAGCTGGCAGGCGGCCATGCCAGGCTTGGAGCCACTGCATCTGGTGGGAATTTAGGGGGAGTTGTTAGCTTTCCATTGCGTTGATTTTGATATTTGCCTCCTATGCATGGCAGGCAATGCTAGCTTTCCATTCATGACACTGGTGTGAAGTTACCTTTTAAAACACATTCATGTGAACGGAGCTCTCGACCCAGGCACTGCCGGCGTTTGGCGCTGGATCGTTCCCTGTCGCGGGGGCTGTCCTGTACGTCGGAGGATGCTCAGCAGCAGCCTGGCCTCCTCTGCCCGCCACGTCCCGGTGGCTAATCCACTCCCCGGGTTGGGAATCACTGGTGTCAGGTATGCAAATTTAGGCAGAATCACGAATTTAGACCGTAGAGGTGGTTGAAATCCCAGGTGTGCATGAAAATGGCTGCAGGTTGGGAAACTGCTCCGGAAATTTCCTTTAGTTGTGCGGTCTGCTTACTAACATCCTCGTCTGTCTTCTTGGGCACTGACGTTGGTTCAAGGCTCAGGCTGTGAGGAGATGTTTTGAAAGCAATGCTGTAAAGCCATGTTGTCCACTAGAGTTTTCTGTCATGCTGGAGCATCCTGTACCTGCACAGACCGGTCCATAGCCACGGGCCACGTGGGGCTGTGGGGCAGGGGAAGTATGCCTAGTGAGAATGAGGAACTGAGTTCTCTGGTTCTAACTGGTTTAAAGGGCCAGTAGCTGTGTGCCAAAGCAGCTACCGTGTGGGACACCTCAGCTCCCAGGAAGGCGGAATGGAGCGGTCAGGATGGTAGCATGCAGGCTTAAGGAGCTTAGAATTGCAGACACACAGATCCAGTACGGATGCATCTTCTTTTTTTTTTAATTATATTTTATTGATTATGCTCTTACAGTTGTCCCAATTTTTCCCTCTTTTGCCCCCCTCCACCCAATGACCAATGGGAGGGATTTACCCAGGCCAGTCAGTGGCAGGGATTGGCTGTGACCACTAACCACCAACTTCCGCCCTCCATGGAGCATCAGCTGTGCAGAGGCAGGGTGGTGGTGCTCTGACGTGGTCTGTGGCTGTCTGCTGGGTGCGCTGGTCCTGGGATGTCCTGGGTGGTATAGGCCACGCTCAGCCCTCACCTGTGTTTTGCCCAGGGCTACCCTGAGGGAGCTATAAAGCAATCTGAGATGGCTGCTACTTGTGCTGGGCTTGGAGATTCCCAGGCGAAGCAAGCTGTGAATCCAGGCTGCCTGTTGCTAGTGCCGGGCTTGGGGCCCCTGGGACTGGCTGCTGCTTGTTTGAGAGGATTTAGGACATTGTGAAGCATGAGCCAAGACCAGCTGTCCCTATGGAAAAGTAGCTTGGGTGGGCCCGTAAGATAGGTGAGGCAGAGCCTCTGGGGGTTTCCAAGGCGAGTCACTCAGTTTTAGCCAGGTTGATGGGGTCTCAGGTATGGCACCAGCTTGCCTGATCAGTGTGGATGGGTGTGGTTTCTTTAGTTCCGCAGTTGTCAGACTTCCATCCAACTTGGTTTCTGAGTTCTGAGTGATGGTGGTCCTATATTTTAGTTGTAATTTTGATGTGCTTGTGCAAAGAGGTGAGCCTTGTCTGCCTATGCCGCCATCTTGACTGGAAGTCCAGGATGCCTCTTTAAGGAGGGTCCAGGCTTGGGACAGGAAGGACTGTCAGATCCCAGCTAAAATTGGCTTGAGCAAAGTAAAATGAAAACCAAAGGGATTTATTGATTCCTGAGACAGCCCGGGGAACGGACAGACCATCACGGAGCTTTTCTGCATGTGTGAGCACGGGTCAGCACATGTGTGCTCTGGCTTCCATGCGAAGAATGGCATCCTGGACACACCCGTCAGTGCCTTGCTTCTCTATGTAGTGTATTTTGCACTAGGCCCACTCGGCACACACAGCTTGCTATCTCCATCTTCAGAGGTGGTTGGGAATTCCATTTGGTGGACGTTCCCAGTTTGCGTAACCAGCCGGGGTTGACGGACAGTCAGGTCTGTGTCCAGTCTTTTGCCACCACAGCGCGGGCGGCACAGAGTGGGCGCCTGCTCTGGGCACGTGCACGCGCACCTGCAGACCAAG
Source organism: Macrotus californicus (assembly GCA_007922815.1). Lineage (NCBI taxonomy): Eukaryota > Metazoa > Chordata > Mammalia > Chiroptera > Phyllostomidae > Macrotus > Macrotus californicus. The sequence goes on from VMDR010002372.1 coordinate 76,362, forward strand.
TCATAGCAGTTTCACCCGGCCGCTTGCCGGGTGGAGCCTTCCGCTGAAACAGGACAGACGGAACTGGTATAGACAGTCCCCGGGCAGAATGTGGCCCTCTCGAATTCCTTCTTTAGCTCTCACTCGAAACAGACGACCCCGGGATCCATTGTGACAGGAGCCTTGCAGGATGGGAGAGGACCTCTGGTTCACAGAGGAGTCAGTCATGACCTTCTACAGGGGTGTCCAGCCTCTGGGTGTCTCTGGGCCACCCTGGAAGAGGAAGAGTTGGTCTTGGGCCACACATTAAATACATTGTGACCCGTAATCACACACACAAAAATATTTCATAATGTTTTCCGTATGTTTGCAATTTTGTGTTGGGCTACATTCACAGCCATCCTGGGCCACGTGTGGCCTGTGGGCTGCAGAGTGGACACCCCTGTTCTAGAAGTTCTCTGCTAACAGAAGGGTGTGCTTCCTGTCAAATGAACGCACCCCTTCCTTCCTTCTCTCCCTCCCTGCCTCCCTCATTCAACACCTAGCGTGTCCACCAGTGGCCAGCGTGACCCAAGGGTAGGAGTGGGGGCGGACTCCCCGAGGCTTCTGTGCATCTCTGGCCTTTGGACAGCTGAGAAGGGTGACAACGCAAATGAATTACTAGAAGGGAAATCTGTCCTTATCGGAGCCACGCTGAACCTGAGCACCAGTGTCCTGGAAGGAGGATGCTATTTTTAAGAAGCAGGATCGTGTTTCATCATGGAAATTTTGAGCATGGAGCAGGCAGCTTGCTGCTGCTGGCTGGCTAAACTGGAGAGTCCTGAGTCCCAGGGACAGTGTGCATGTTCCGCCCTGGACCCCAGCACCCCAGTGGGGCCTGCCCGGCCTGTAGGACGAGGGGAGAAGGGAGGGCCTTGGCGGACAAGTGATTATGTGAGTCGCATCGGGTTGGTTTTACTTCGGCCGGCAGTGCCTGGGGCGGGCGGGGGGGGTGCTGGCAGGGCTGGCAGGGCTGGCTGCCTCCCGCCAGCTGCAAGGTGACAGTGGGGTGTTTCCATTGCAGTGCCCATGAGGGCTTGTAACTCTCCAAACGCCTTGTTTGCAGGCTCTCCAGAAGGACAAGTTGCCTTTTTCTTGGGGTGGGGGTGGGGTGGCTTTGTGTTGCCGGAACAGACCATATTCCCAGGTGTTCCCTTACCTTGTGCGCTGGTGACCTGGTGGCTAATGTGCTGCTGTGTCGGGACAGCCAGTGGGGGTGGGGGCACTCAGGGCCAGCCTGCCTCCAGCTTGCATGCCGGCCCATCTCCAGGCCATGCTGGGCTCTGAGTTATTGCCTTTCTGTATTGCTGAGATGGGGGGCCGGGCGGAAAGGAGATCTTCCCCCTCCTCCTTTACACAGTAATCTTGGTGTGACCAGCAGCCTTTGTAGCAGGGGTGCGGGAAAGATACCAGGCCTCAAATAAGACGGGCGTGGTTCGAGGCCAGACACGGCTGTTTCTCACGTCTCGACAAAGCTGGGTGCTTCATTCAGCTGCCCTGAGCTTTCCTCTCTTGTCTGTAAAATGTACAAGTACTAGCAATCTTACCAGTGAAAAAATGAATTTTGTGTTTTGAAATAAATTGGGCTTGGACACAAAGCATCTTTGATTTTGAAGACAGCTTCTTAGGAGCCCCAGCTCTGTTTCCCATCTCACTGAAGGATGAGGCCCCAGTTGGGGCTGTGGTGGGGCCCAGTTAAGGTGCTTGAAAACATTTGGAGAAGGGTGGGTGGGTGTGGGCGTGGCTTCGACACTGGGCGTGGCCTTGACAGTGTGGGCATGTCTTTCCCACAGGTGCTGTGAGTGGCTGAGATGCTGTGGTGGAGGGGAGCCCAGGCCCCGCACGGTCTGGTTGGGGCACCCCGAGAAGAGGGACCAGAGGTACCCTCGAAATGTCATCAACAATCAGAAGTACAACTTCTTCACCTTTCTTCCTGGGGTACGTACAGGCAGGGACCACGCCCATTTTTTTTCTTCCCACACCAAATGTATGCCATGGGGCCAGTCCTGGAAGAGTTTGTGACCACACTCTGTCTTTGCTGCCTCGGCCACTGGCTGTTCACCTCGCCTGGCCCTCAGCACCTGGAGGTGGCTGCTTTCTCTTTGTCAGGCTGTGAGCCTACCTGATCAGTTAGCGTTACTTCACATCTACTTGGTGTGTTGTGCGTAAGGGAGAAGATGATATTATGGGAACCTAGCATTATAGCCAAAACACCAAAGAACCCAGCAGTGTTTAAACTTTTCCCCCGTCATCACGAAACACATATTTAGCCACAGGAAAGCTGGAGGATAAGAGTATAAAGAAGGTTTACAAAGGTGCATTTTTTTTTTAAGATTTTATTTATTCATTTTTAGAGAGGGGGGAAGAGAAGGAGAAAGAGAGGAAGAGAAACATCAATGTGTGGTTGCTTCTCATGTGCCCCCTACTGGGGACTGGCCTGCAACCCAGGCATGTGCCCTGACTGGGAATCGAACCAGCGACACTTTGGTTCGCAGCCCACACTCAATCCACTGAGCTACACCAGCCAGGGCGGTGCATTTTAATCTTACCATCAGAGAAAGAATTTCTGTTAACATTTTTGCTCATCAGCGTTTCCATTTTGCTTGGTGTGTTACTCTGGAGCCCTGGCATTTTCACATTAACTTATGCAAACCCATGGACTTGTACTCCTCAAACCTTCCCCCCAAACATGTGAATTAAATACCTATTTTTATCCAGCACAGCCTCTATACACTCTGATTGACCTTAGAAGCAGCAGGAGCAACCAGTTCCAGTGCTGGAGAGGGGGAAAAAAAAGTTACTGTGTGTAATTTCTTCAGAGATAATACAGAAACACAGATACATTATACTGTAGCCTAAGGTCAATTTAATGTTTGTTTTCTTTAAGAATGATTTTGACTATATTCATTGCTAAGCGGTCTCAACCCTCCCTACCCCTTCCCCCAAATCTCAGTATCGTAAGTCGAGAAAAAAGCTTATTTCTCATTGCCCAGTGGCCGAGTCTCGTGTATCAGTCTCCCTGCCAGGGTTCACCGGAGCAGTTGAAACTGCCGGAGCCCACCTGCCACACAGGGTGGGTTTCTTCGGTGTGTGTATATTTTGTGGTGCCGAGATGGTATTATGGAAATGACAGCTTATCTTGCTTTAAAAATCTTTTTAAAATCATTTTTTAACATCTTGCTTTTTGATTAATTTTACAGCATAAGCATTTCCTACTAAAACTTATTCTTAAAAACATCATTTTTTTAAAAAGATTTTATTTATGTATTTTTTCAGACAGAGGGGAAGGCGGGGAGAGAGGGAGAGAAACATCAATGTGTGGTTGCCTCACACGCACCCACTACTGGGGTCCTGGCCCGCAACCCAGGCATGTGCCCTGAACCAGCGACCCTTTGGTTCACAGACCAGCGCTCAATCTACTGAGCCACACCAGCCAGGGCAGAAAACATTTTGAGTGGCCTACCTGTACTTACAAAATAGTTTAAGAAGTAAAACATAACATACACATGTGAGGGGGCTCTGCTTGCTGCTCCTCCGCCCCCCCCCCCCCCCCCCCCTGGTCCACCATGGATGAGAATAAGTTTACCAAGACATGATCTGCTTGGGGAGGGAAGGTGGCCGATCTCTCAGAGGAGAAGGGCCTTGAGCCTGTACCTCAATGGGCTTTGATTGGGTTCAGTTTGCGCAGGAACACAGGTAAAGCTCATCAATCATTGTCAGGCAGTAAGGATCAAACAATAGATAACATACAAAGAACTATGAGGGCTTATTCTGAGTCAGGGTCCTTAGCCAAAGGGCCATGAGACTTTGGGAAACAAACTCATTTTATGCTTGGACCCTTATCATTTAAATTGAGGGCATTCTTAGCAAAGCAGGTTTCACAGGATTTTATTCATCCTTTCTTAGGTCTGATTGCCCTGGGGAACCCGCCCTTTCCAGCACAGGGCCGCACCCACCTCCGGCATTGTTTCAGGCTTAAGTCAGGCAGGGGAAGTAAGGCAGCCAAGAGATTAAGAGATTTCTTACAGACAGAATGAGGACTCAGGCTATGTCCAAGCCGAGGGTCCTTCACCCCCTTTTTCTGTAGTCTCCCAAGTCCTTCCCTGATGGCCCCCTTCGTGACCGTGCCTGTCTTAGGTCGTCCCTCCCTTGAGGAATCTTACCCGTCATTGGCTAACCAGTCATCCAGGGCCTAGCAGGGTGAAGTAAAAGGGACAGAGGCTGTGCCCCTGCCAAGAGGGTAAGCTTTGTCTCCTTAGTGGCTTATGGTTCCAAGGTCTCTCACTCAGCCTTAGCTGTTGTGGGGGGGTTGCAGCTTCTGAAACCAGGTAGGGCGGTTCCCAACAGACACAGTTGAAGCCCCCAGAGTGCCTCATCCACCCCAGAGGTAACTGCTGTCTTGAATTGGGCGTATACAAATTCCACATGTGTCATTGCTTACATTCTTACTTCTAAAAATTTTACTTTTATTACATGTAGAACTGCTTGATCTTTATGTGACAGGTATCACATGGGTTGCATTCTTCTGTAGGAAAGCATTGAAACATCTGTCACCTAGTCATCTCCCATGAAACCTGCCCAACCTCATCAGACAAGCCTTTGAATGTCCCCTTCCTCTTCTCTCTGCCTTCCAGGTGCTGTTTAACCAGTTCAAGTACTTTTTCAACCTCTATTTCTTACTTCTCGCCTGCTCCCAGTTTGTCCCTGAAATGAGACTGGGTGCCCTCTACACCTACTGGGTTCCCCTGGTGAGTAAATCAGCATCGTTTGCTCAGTGACCTCAGAGGTTTGGGGACAGACAGCTCTGTGTCCCTCCCGCCTGAGCATGTGGGACGGGAGAGCGGCCTTTTGAGGGAAAAGGTGCCCTCAGAACCAACACACGGGGAGTCCCCAAGACCTTAAGGTTGAAGCTCCATTTCCTGCATCAGCAGGGTCACGATTGCAAAGCCTGTGCTGTCCCTTTCATTCTGTCACTCAGCTCTTCCGCTATTCCTTATCTCAGCAGTTGTTTGTTGCTTGCTTATCGTGTGTCACCCATTTCTAGATACTAGGGACACAGTGGCAAATGAGGAAGAGAGAGCCTCCATCTTGCTGGATTGTGCTATTTGAACTGTTTTCTGAGATCCCATTTTCTATTTATTCTATAGAGTATTTAGTGTGAGGGTTTAAAAAAGTGTATGATGTGACAGAACTGACCGGAATGCCCCTCCATGCTTCCCCTTGCCTTCTTTCCTTTCTTCTGTCTCTTTGGCAAATGGTTATTGAGCACCTGCTATGTGCCAGGCACGGTGCTGGGTACTGGGGGTGCAGCAGTGAACAAAACATGCCAATTCCTGACCTCCTGGAGTTGATTTTCAGAGAGGATGGGCAATAAACAGATGAATAAGATTGTTTGCAATTGTGAGACGTGCTGTGAAGGTAGCAGGAAAAGGAAGGTCACAGCCCAGATGGGGGATCCTAGGCACACTGAGCGTCTGTTGAAAGGGTGAGGGTGGGGGTGGGAGGGGCAGCCTTGCCAGGGTGGCCATGAGAGGTCTCTTGAGGAGGATGGGAAGGAGAGTAGGAGGCTGTGGGTGTTCGGGCACAGGGAGCGACTGTGCAGAGGCCCTGGGGTGGGCACCGGCTCAGGGCATTTGAAGGACAGAAGGAAGCCCAGCATGACTGGGGTGTGGAGAGGGCAGAACCAATGTCTCTTTTTCTCCAGAGACATCATGAAGCATAATTGCTACATATTTCCCTCTAAGCTGGGCTCAGGGGAAACGCTTAGATTCTCTTTTCACAGGTGTTAAATTTTTAATCGGAAGATTATTTTTATTGAAAAACATCGGTTTGTTGTTCCGCTCGTTGATGCATTCATTGGTTGCCACTTGTATGTGTCCTGCGAGGGTGGGGATTGAACCTGCAGCCTGGTCATATCGGGGCAACGCTCTAACCAACTGGGCCACCGAGCCAGGACAGGAGAAGACTGTTAAAGTAGAACATGTCTAAGTCCCCCTTAAAGAAACAAAAACATTAATCGGTGGCTGGTGGGAGACGGTAAGGATTTGGCGCTCGGGCAGTTTTGGAGCAGAGGGAGCCAGCTGCTGAAGGAGCCGTGAGTGGGTGTGCACACACCGTGAGTGCCACGTTACCAGACTGGTCGGGCCAGCAGCTCTAGCTGTGAGAAGAGACGGTGGGGGTGTTATTTCTTCCACATGAGCAACGGAGGTGCTTTGGAACATGAGAATATAGTTCCTTCTTCCTCCGAGGCGTCTGTGGGTGGGCGTTGGAGCAAACCTTTGTCAAGCATCCTTTCCTCGGATGACGGACATTCCCGTCTGTGTGCCTGCGTTCTTACTCCCCGAGTGTGGCAGACTCAGAGGCTCAGATGATGGGGTCGAGTGTTGGGAGAAGTGAGGCCCTCCTGCCCCGGCCAGAAGTGGAAGATGCCACTCCGTTCCCCATCCCCCCCCGCCCCCTTCCCCGGGTGCAAACGTGGACCTGGAGTTGCCTGGCCCAAGAGTTAGAAACTTTAGAGTTTTATATGAAATGCCCTCATTTTATTTAGCTTTTTAATTCTAAAGAAGTTAATCCGTACTGTATATAAAATATCATTTTTTTTAACCATTTTATTTATTTATTTTTTAGAGAGAGGGAGAAAGAGAGGGAGAGAAACATCAATGTGAGAAAGAAACATCAATCAGTTGCCTCTCACACACCCCCAACCAGGGACCCGGCCCATAACCCAGGCTCGTGCCCTGACCCGGAATCGAACCAGAGACGTAGCTTTTGTGGGACGCTGCTCAACCCGGAGCCACACCAGCCAGAGCTAGAATACCATTTCTTGATTGCTTTTTTAAAGTGTAATTATTTGAAAGGTAATCCATTTACGGGATTCAAGAAACAGACAACAAACCTGTTCCTAGTGAAAAAAATCTCCCATACAGTTCTGCCCCCAAAACACTGTCATTTTTTTTCCTTGTTTATTTTCCAGAGTTTACGAATACGTGCATGAGGGAACCGTCTTTTTCTGCTCCTCTTGACTCCTTTTAGAAAAAAGTAACAAGATGTCTACGGTTCTGAGTAATTTTTCTTTCTAATTCCCAGCATCTCTTTTTCTTGCTTTTTAAACATTGACAACTCACTTGAGAAATGTTAAAGCACTGTGTGAATTGAACGCAGTCCCCCTGGGGCTCTGCTCAGCGTGGTCTGGAGCTCCTCCATCCCTCCGATGGGTGGCTTTGCGCCCAGGGCGTGTGGAGTGCGCTGGCCCCCGCCTTGCCCGTCCTGAGTGTTTGATTGTCCCCAAACCCAGGTCTGCTGCCTCCCAAGCGGCTTCTGTTTATTCTTCTCTTCTTTTCTTTTTTTTTTTTTAATTACAAAGGGTCTTTTTATTATCGGAGAAAAATTTGAAGAACAACCAAAGGAAAAAAAAACCAACAAAAAACAAAAAGCCGCCTGTGTGGTGCCCCCCCCACCCCCACCCCCTGACAATACCCCATTTATGCTTCTGGTCAGTTTCCTTTTAGTCACTTCTTCCACGTGCCTGTGTTTCATACACACTGTAGCATTCAGTGTAGCAAATTATATGTATATATATGAACAAGTGTATATATATATGTATATGAGTGTATGTAATGTAAATGCATATGCTTTTGTAATTGGGGATCCCAAGATGTCCACAAAGGCTTCTCGCTGTGTGCCCCCCCCTCTTTCCTGCCTCTTGCATCTCAGGTGTGATACCTGGGATCGGGTGCGATACCTGGGATCGGGTGCGTGCTGTCTCCCCTCACGGTATCCATCTGCCCGGCCTGTGGTATAAACTCATTGACCGAAAGGATCTTGGGGTGCAGACCCGTTCACCCCTCTACAACCTCGTTTACCTCATCACTGGCACCTGTGGCGGGGGGCGGGGGGACTTGAGCCTCACTGGGAATAAGTTCTTTACTCTCATAACCAGATTCACGTACATATGACTGAGGAGAGGTGGATGGGTGTGGGAATTCACATGCCTGAGAAAGTTGGGTGGGAAGTGAGATCCCCTCAGGTGGATTCCTCCAAAGCGGTCATCGGAGGGTCCTGTGAACTGGAGGCCAAACATACAGGGAGGGAAAAGGATGCTTCACGTGACGAGCAAGAACCCGAGGAGCCAAGGAGAACAAGGAAGTTGCTGGAGATCACACTAGGATGTGAAGGGTTTTGGTCTCACAAAGGTGGAGACTCACTCTGTCTCTCCCTTTTAAAAAGATTTTATTTATTTATTTTTAGAGAGGGGAAGGGAGGGAGAGAGGGAAACATCAGTGTGTGGTTGCCTCTCATGCGCCCCCTACTGGGCACCTGGCTGACAACCCAGGCATGTGGCCTGACTGGGAATCAAACTGGTGACCCTTTGGTTTTGCAGGCCAGCACTCAATCCACTGAGCCACACCAGTCAGGGCGTGTTCTTTATATTTTTATATTTTTGGCAAGGGTATTTTGTACGAAAAAGGAATGGATGTTCTTGCCTCTGTGGATGGATACAAGAGGAAAATCTAGCTGGAAATAGCTCATGAGTTGGGGTACCTGACTCAGGAAGATGAGACAGGTTTAAATTTTCTTTTTGTTCGTTGGTATTTACACAGCGAATGCTATATAGTGGTTTCTTTGTGAAGGTTTAGGACATTACAGGCAGACTGAAGTCTCTCCTTCGCCCCTGCCCACCCCGTCCTTGTCCCTTCCTGGGAGAGGAATGTAACCAGTAGTTCAGGAAGTTGGAAAGTCTTTAACAGTGTTCGGAATCTCTGTTGTTTCTGTGAACCGTGTCACATTGTATGTTCTGGAAGGTTCATTTCCCCCTCGATCCTGCCCTGCAGACAGCACACGTCTGCTTCTTTTTAACTGCCTGCTGGTGATCGGCCCCTCCCACCCGCGGGTCTCTAGATGCGGAACAATGTGACTCTGAGAGCAAAGACTCTGGAGCCAGATTTCCTGAATTTCCAAGTTCCTGCTTATCGCCCAGGAGGTTCATTTCTCAACCTCTCTGTGCCTCAGTTTCCTCTCCTGTAGCACAGCGACCTCAGTAACGGGGACCTGTTGTGGCGGGTCCCGTAGGGTCGTTGGGAGGGTGAGAGACGTGGCGAAAAGATGCCCGTGTTAGTGGTCACCATCCCTCAGCCCCCGTCTGTGGGTGGGCAGCTTGGGTGTGTCTGCGTTTTTCACGCTCAGGAACCCCGTGGAGGTGGTAAATGGGGGTGTCCTTGTGCATGTGTGTCGGTGAATGTTCCTCTGGGTGTGTATGTCAGAGGAACATGAAGAAGTAGGCTTGCTGGGGCATGTGCATTTGGGGTAATGGACTTGTCCTGCCCTGCTTCCCTCTGGCCTTTTCTGTCCCCGGCCACAGGAGAGGAAGGTGGGCTTCAGCAGGGCTCACCCTGTCCCCTCTCTCCACAGGGCTTCGTGCTGGCCGTCACCGTCATCCGAGAGGCCGTGGAAGAAATCCGATGTTACCTGCGGGACAAAGAGGTCAACTCCCAGGTCTACAGCCGGCTCACAGTGAGAGGTCAGCTCCGGCCGCCCGGCCTGGGCTGCAGGGTTGCAGCTCAATCATGGGTTGCTGACAGGGAGCAGAGTTCAAGGCCTCGGGCCATCGGGTGTGTGGGCGCCGCGTGGTGGGACAGTTGCTCAGTTGCTGGTGGCAGGGAGGCTAACATGTTCTCCGGGGCTTGGGGCGCCGCAGGCTGTGTCCCCAGGTTGCCACGTCCTCTTAGAAATGGTCCTGTCAGCTGGCTGACTTGCGCCTCATCAACCCGGAACTGAATTCTCTGCTTTTGGAATGCTCTGCACGCTAATTCCTTACCCTTACAGGGTCCGGCTTCAAGGAAAGGAGCACGCCCCTGCCCCCTTCACGTGGGAGGCTGGGAACTCCACCCTGCATCCCTTTCCAAGGGAGCACAGCTTCAAAAGATGCTCTTTCAACATTACAAAACTAGTGTTACAACTTTGCAACATTGGTTTCTATGCATTTGTTTATCTACTTTTACATGGAATTACAGTTGACATCCACTATTAGCAACATGAGTCTTTAAAAAAGCACCAGGCTTGCATCAATACTGCATCTGAGAAGATTTCTGTGTTGGCATCTTACAAATCCTCAAAACTGAAGAGTGGAGACAGCCTGACCCAAAGGGAAAGGACCAGATAGCCTTTCCCCACTGAACCCCCTGTGAGGCACGTGTGTGTTAAATGGTGGAGCTTGAAAACCCACCCAAAACCCCACCAGACGACCCAGCCAAGGTTGGCTTAGGTTTCCAACTTCCAGGTCTATAGTAGATTTCCTGTGAGGCCGCATTTAGGAAGGAAAAAACGATGCCTCCAGTTCCCTAAGATTACTGGTCCCATTCAGGGTTTAATGATGTGCCAGGAGAGGCTGAGGGAATAGAAGTGGTGCCTGGGCTGCAGGAAATTGAGAATTCTGAAGGAGAGAGGGGCAGGAGGTGGGGGTGGGGAGGGCGCTGGTCCCGGAGCCAGGTCAGGAACTGCTTTTGCTGAGCGTTTAGTCTTCCAGAGAAGCTGGCCATCCACGGTTTCAGGGTTTTGAGTAGAATTTTCCTTTTGGGAAAAATATCAGAGGAATATGTTTGGGCCTCCAAAAAAAAATTTCTTTTTTTTTTTTTTTAACAAAAATCCCTTAAGGGCATGAAAATATTTGTTTTAGCGTGTTGAATAGATTTTTGTAGTTGGTGGTCTTCAAAATTTGCCAGTCTCTGGGAGAAGGGAGAATTGAGAATGGGTATAGAAAGAGAGGTTCCGTTATTGCCAAGGCACTGTATTTTAGGGCATTTTGCGCACTTAACAATAAAAACTTGGTATAACCTTTGCAAAGGCAAGTGGCTTGGCCTTTCCACGTGGGTAATCAGAGGCCCTCTCTAGAGGGTGTTCCCTGCAGCCGTGTATATTAAACCCTCTCCTAGTAACATATTCTGACTATAACATTCAGAACGCTTGGCAACGGACAGAAGGGGCACTGGAGAGGGCTCGGGATGTCCTTCATGCGTGCACCAGGCGCTTCCCCTTCCTTGGTTCTTCTCACGTTGCAATTGCTTTTCCGGGGAGTGCTGTCTGCACCCGCCCTGCAGACCCCTCCTCAGCGGCCACTGGAACTCCGCTGGGTACCCAAAAAGGTCCTAAGGAGAATTGGCAGACGGGCTCTAGCAGTAAAACTATGTCTTCCTTTGTTGGTCTCCTTTGGCGGCCCTCGGTTTCCACTGTTGGTGGACGGGACCGTAGGGGCAGACAGAGCAGAGCAGAGCGCTGAATGTTAACCCAGACCCGGGCCCTGCAGTTTGTTTTGAAAGCCCCTGAAAGGGGCACTGAGGAAACTGTCAGCTTGGAAAGTGATCGGGGGTGAGTTTAGTTATTTGAGACACTTGGGGGGGAAGGGCCAGAGAAAGAAGCCCAAACTGGAAGATTTCAGAGAGAGGAAGAGAAAGGAAGCCCTTTTTCGACCTGAACTTTACTGTTTAATTACTTAATCATATTTGCTTGCGTGAGGCATTTCACCGAGAATTTTCCATTTGGTGAAGTTCAAAAGCAAAATGAAACAAATATGGGTCGGTATATCTGTGTGGGACGGTTTCCTTTTGCGGCGGGATCACATGATAGCTTAAAATGGACTTTTCAACCCTGTTTTTGCCTTTAAAAATGTTTAGAAACCAGTGTATCACATCCTTGACCACCAGCTTCTAGGCCGTGGGATTTATCTACATTCTGCGTCATTTCCAGATGAACAACACAATGACTGTACTAAGAGTGAAAAAGAATTGTCTTTTTCTGGCAGCAATTTCTAATGAAAGAGTAACAGAACTCACACAGAGAACTCACGCCTCTCAGCCAGCTTCGGCGGTTGTTAACATTTTCACGCTTCGGCGGTACCCGTCTCCGTCTACAGAGAACTAAGGTGCAAACAGCATGCCGTACGGCCCCTACATATTTCAGTGTTTAATCCCTAAGGGGACGCTTCTGTCACCTGACACAGTACAGTTAGCCCAACCGGGAAGGTTAACACTGAGGCATTACTATGAATCTCGTGGAGAGTCCATACTCACAATGTGCCATGGGTCCCTAACTCGGCCTTCAGTAACCTTCTTTCCCCGTGGCCCAGGGACCCATCCAGGTTTGCCAGTTGCCTTTGGTTGTCCTTTCTCCTGGGCACTCCTGTCCAGTCTCCACGACACTGGCCTTTTTGGAAAGGACAGGCCTGTTTGAGGTCAGTTACTTCTTCTTAGCTTGCCCCTCAATCTGTGTTTGTCTAGTGTCTCACAGTTTGATGCATGGCGTGCATTTTTAGCAGGAATTAATGCAACTTGAAGAAGGTCAGAGGCACACATTTTTGTCAGGATGTTGCCAGAGTGTGAGAGGCGTTATGTGAATCAAACTGGAAACGTTTCAAACAGCGAGAAAAAAAAGGGTTTGATTTTGAACAACTTGACGTAAAAGCCCATTGGGAGGAAACACGGATGATAGCTGTTTTGTTCTTCAATAGCTGCTTCCAACATTTCTTTTCTGATGATGTATGTATATATATTTTAATTTCTGTAAGGCAGTAACCTGATAGTAGCAGTGCCTGAAGTATACGAAAATTCACAGAAAAGAATACGCAAATGGTGAATATACATATGAAGAGATCTTAGGCTGCTTCCAACATTTTAGATCATTTTATTTCATTCAATGTGTATCTACAATGACAGGCCGGTTGGGTTCATTTTTAATTTAATTGTCATGGTCTAATAAGGATTTGAAGTTTATTAACATGATTAGTCCTATGCATGGGAATGACTTTTTATTCATTCTTTTAAGAATGTTTGAGACTCCATTTTGTCCCAGATCTACGATTGTTTTGTGTTTTTCTCCCCCCACCCCAAGGACATGCTTATTGATTTTTAGAGAGAGGGGGAGGCGAGAGAGAGACAGACATCGATGTGCAAGAGAAACATCAATCATTGCCTCTTCTGTGTGCCCCAAACTTGGACTGAACCCACAGCTTAGGGAAGTGCCCTGACTGGGAATCAAACCTGTGACCTTTTGGTTCACAGGACGACGCTCCAATCGGCTGAGCCACACCGGCCAGGGTGATGGTTTCTGTTCTAAAGAGAGAAACACAAGGGGCTGAACTCAGGGAATTCAGGGTCCAGAGAGGTATCCAGGCATGCAAGCAGACCATTTAAAAAACCCACCTAACAATTACACTTTATGGGCGTGAGTGAGTGTAGGGCCCTTATGAGGGAGGTCCTCTTTCTTGACCACCGTGTTCCTGGTTCTGGGCTGTGCTATGCCTGGTTGCGACCCCTGCATCTGCCCGCCCCCCACCTGTGTGGGTAGATCCCTTAACCTGGCCAGTAACTGGGCATTATAATAGTACCGACCTAAGGGAGGTACTACTTACATGGAACTCCTACGTGGGTGGGGGGGGAACACAGGGCTGTGCCTGCGATTTGCTGTGTGCTTGAGAAAGGCAGTGCTGGAGGTGTGCGTCACCCCAGGGTTCCTTAAATGTCGGTGGGCGAATGAATAGAGGTATTAGCCAGGGGTTATGGGAGGTTCTGGGGACCCAGCAGAGAGATGCTGATGATGTCTTCCCGGAAGAGATGACCTTCATCCCGAGTCTCCTGGGATGGAAGACAGCAGGACTGCCTGCGTGATTTGCGGCGTCCACTGCAAAATGAACAGGGGGGCCCTGGCTAAAAAAACTACTAGGATTTTCAAGATGGTGAGAGAGGAGCATGAAACCAAGCGAAGGACCCTTCTGCTCAGTACTGGGCTCACACACCCACGAAGTTGCCCTGACAGAGTTCCCCGAAGGCCCCAGGTCATGATGGCCAGGTGTGCGGGGGGCGGAACCCCAGGTTCTGGCTCCACCTCATTCTTCCCAATGAGGTGGCCTTTCAGGAGCCTCTCCCTCCTGGGGGCACAGAAGACCATGCAGGCCAGTGAGGACCTGAGACTCTGATCCAGGAATAATCCGTATTCAAGGCACGCTGTGGGGACAAGGTGACGCTGGAGCTGTTTGAAGAAATGCTGTCCACGTCGGCAAGCCGGAGGCAAGGAACAATGAAGAAAGCTTACCTACCACAAGCCAGTCAGGGGCTGGAGGAGGCCTAGGCAGTCATTTTTAAACAGCCCCGTGGAGGGAGCTTTTCCGGGGAACCGAGGCTCAGAGAGGGAGAGGGCTTCATCTGAGGTGATGGAGCTCGTTAGTGACTGGGACCCTGGCTTGTCTGAATGTACAGCCTTGGCCTGTAAGTCCAGGCACCTACTGTGTGCCAGGAGCTGAGCTCAGCCCTTTGCCATAGACTAAGACTGTCTCCACGTTTGCTCTAATGTTCAGCCTTAATACATACGCTGCAGAAGGATTTTCAAGATTTTAGTTTATCTAACTTTTTAAGATTTTATTTATTTTTAGAGAGGGGAAGGGAAGGAGAAAGAGAGGGAGAGAAACATCCATGTGTGGTTGCCTCTCATGCGCCCCCTACTGGGTACCTGACTCACACCCCAGGCATGTGGCCCGACTGGGAATTGAACCAGCGACCCTTTGGTTCACAGGCTGGCACTCAATCCACTGAGCCACACCAGCCAGGGCAGGACTTTGAAGATTTAAAAAAAATTCTTTAATTGATTGATTTTTTTGGAAAGAGGAAGGTGGGTAGGGGGTGGGGGAAGAGGGTTTCTTGCCCTACCCATCCTTGCATTCTTTGGTTGGTTCCTGTATGTTCCCTGACTGGGGATTGAACCCTCAGCCCTGGGATGATGCTCCAACCAAGCGAGCTACCCCGCATGGCAGAACTTTTACGATTGAAATAATTTTAAAACACATTTCTGAGTCTAGAGTAACCTATCAATTCAACTTCCTCATTCTAAGGTGGAGAAACTTGAAAGCCCTTTCAGGATAACGCTTTCTGATCAGTGTAAGCCTCCCCTTTTCTGCAATGGGAAGTCCACATTTCTGCATTGTCAGAGGCTTAGGAGAAGTCCCTGGAACTTTATGGTTTTTATGGCTCTACTTGTAGAACTGTCTCCCCAAAGTAACAGTGTAGGGTGGCACTGAAAACCCCAAAGGCAGCGAAGAGAGGATCCTGAAGTCAGAGCAGACTCCAGCCAAACGTGGTTTGTTTACTCGGAAGGTTTGGGTTGGGTCAGGAAGGCAGCATGAGGAAGTGAATGCTTTTTCTTTCTCCCTGTCTTCCCCCAACCAGACGTGTAACTCTGGAGCGGGGTCTACCTGCATTATCACAGGAGGCCCGGGCAGTTGGATTGGCATTCTCACAGGATGAATTCCAGGGTCTTTATACCGGGAATGTTTTCCCAGGCTGATTTGCCATCAAGGGCTGAATGAAGCAGGCGGCTAATTAGCCTTGAAAGAAACTGCAAACAGAAGCATAATTAACACAATCCCTGACGTGTCTTTCCTGCTGGGGACATCTGGGCACACCAGGAACCTTAAGTCACAAGCCAAAGGTCTGTGCAAAAGGAAGATCTTGAGCTTTTTGGTACACACACGTGGCATCAGAAGCAGAGATAACCTTTCCTCTTCCCTGGTTCTTCCCAGAGGGTTCCCCAGTGACAGAATAATCTCAAGGATCTCGCCTCAATTTGAGAGTGATATCTTTTCAATTAGGTTCAAAATCCACTTTGGACCATTGTGTAGGATGGCAAGTAATGTGACTAAATTTTGAGGTCAAAGGACATAGGTGGGTTTCTTTTGGGGTATTGGGTTTTAGTCGGAGTCCATCAGAAGGTAAGGTAGTGTAGAGGAGATGTGTTCATTAATGAGTAGATTAGCTACTAGTTAATTAACTACATCGAAACTCTGTATTCGTAAACACAAGTTTATATTCTCTATATTCATAAACACATTTATGTTTTCCAAGTGTAAACCCTGTCCAGACATGGGAGAATGTTAAGATAGGCTTTGCGCATTCTTCAGAGAAGAGAATGACAGGGATGGACTGTTTTATATGATTTTAGCAAAAGTTCTTTACGAAGGATCGCAAATACTATTCGATAAGCAAATAACTTCCCTTCCTGAGATTCCCTCATTAAAAGATTCAGAGGCTCTGCTTTTAGTGGTCTCATTTAAGGCAGATCTGGCTGCACACTTGCTTACACATTCTCTGACACCTGCAAAGTTGTTCTTTCAGACCCCTAAGGTTTTTTTTTTCCTTCCAAAGTACTCAATTTCGCATTATTACAAATATTGGTGAACGGAGCTATTGTTTAATTTAAAAAAACAGCCCTGAAAAAACCTCACGTGCAAATTGCAATGTTATCTTTCCCAGAACGTATTCCCCGCCCCCCCCCCCCCACCGCCCTGCTGGGGGTGTTGGTCCATTTCATCCTCATTGAGCCCGGGGAAGCAAGGAGGACCGTTTATATATTTATTTGAAAAGCCTCTGTCGGGTATAAACTTGTCACTTCGAAACTCCAGCTTTTCTTTTTTAACGTCTCACTCGTTTCAACAAAAGCCCCAGGAAACAGCCATGGAGTTCCCAGTAATGCTTTTCAGCCCTTTTCCCTGCTTCCCAGTAACAGTGTTTCCTTAGGCTTTGGGGGCACGCAGACAACTCTCCGGGAATATGAAATTTTCAACTGCAGACCCTACGCACACGCTGCTGGGTCTGCAGAGGCATGGGGATGTCACCACCCCCCCCCCCCGTCCCCGGGAAGTGTACACATGCTGTAGAATTTACAACTCATCACTGTCGCAGTCAGATTAGAGTGTGAGCCAAGGGATAAAACATTAACCAGGGTTAGCGCCTGCAGGTTGCTGCTTCAGATCCGCAGGAGGAATCTGTGTGCTGTGCGCACAGTGAAAAACAGAGCAAAGCTGGCGGGGCTCGGGGTCAGAACATGGGCCCACACAGACTAGTGCCCAGAATTTATTTAAAAAATTTTTTTTTTTTTGCAGGCTGGTCTGCATTTTGACTGAATTGTCATTTGCTTGTTTCCACTCAAGGGAAACATCTGGTTTCTGCCCCCAGTGTAGACAGACTGCTCTTATTCTGAAGCCGTCAACCATGAAAAGCGTAGTTCGGGCTCAATAGGTTTGCTTATGAAAGGCTTGGGGTCCATCTCTACGGAAATAAACAGCTCTCCTAATTGAAAGTGTGTTCCCTGCGACAGTCCCCGGCCCAGAGGCGGGCTTGGGTGAAGTGGCGAAAGCTGAAAGGAATAAATTTATTTTATAGAGAGCGTTTAATGATGGAGGAGGTGGCCGGCAGAGAATTGTCCACTTAACCTTTGTGAAAATCCCTTCGCCAACTTCTGTTGAGTTTCTGCAAATGCGTTTAAAACGCCCAGTGCCTAGAGGTTGGAGAGGGGTGATAAAGGGTGCAAAGGAGAAGAGAGATTTACGGGG